>JAZEWT010000028.1:8552785-8567791 GCA_036362905.1 Mordacia mordax
CCAATATATTTTTAAAATGTGACAACAATGAACTTATTACCAAAAAAATGGTCACTTTTAAATTTGAATAGATTTGGCCACAGAATATTTTTTTTCTCACTCCGAAATAAGCATACAAAATATAACAAATGCGATAACAGTTGAAAAATAATAAAATAAAATGAATGCTAAATTGTTACCATCAAGCGAGGTAATAAATACATAGTAGCTACAGACTGTGCAGGTGTTGACTGCCATGAGACGAGAAGCTAAAAACTTGAGAGCAAATGGGTGCTTACTTATTACAAGAGCCAAAACAAGGTGAGGCCTGATAGAGTCACACACGTAATTTTCTAATCAATGTACAATGACTTGGCTTAAACGTCGACACAAATACATATAAAAAAATAACCACCTTCCACTCAAGGTCTTCTGCGCTGGAAGTCTTCAATTAAAAAAAAACAATGTATCAAGTTTATATTTTAACTTTTTAAATCTTGTACTTTAAAAGCTAAACACCCAACAATCCAAAAGGAAATAATATCATACATGTAGAAATCAGGTAAACATATCTTCTATAGTCGCCGTGGAACATGTTTTATAAAATGTTTTCAGAAAATGCATGATTACACACGAAAAGGACCTCCGAAATTTGCAAAGCAATAGGTCAAATATTGACCAGCAGTCAGCAGTTTTCTGTCTGTGGACTTGGCGCAGAGGCTGGAGTGAAAGAGGGAAGTGGCTCGAGGTCTGGCACAGCGTGGAGGGGACAGATCGACTTGGGGATCTGGTGTGCTCAGGGCTGGCCGGCATCATGGTTGCTGTGAGGGCTTGGGAGGGGGAACGGGGGCGAGGGACTTGCAAAGGTGGCCTTGTCACGGGTCCATCCGTGCCATCACTTGCTGGGCTTGGTGACTAGAGACAGTGGCTGTGCCTGCGCCAGCAGCATCGCGTGGTGGAACTGCAGCGCAAAGTGCGATGGGGGAAAGGCGAGCGAGGAGGAGGGTGGCACGTGCTGCGCCGGCGAGTAGGACAGCGAGCTGGTCGGCGAGAACGAGATGGGTGACGGCGCCGAGAAGGGCAGGCCCGCTGCCGGCTGCGTGAGGGGGCGACCGAGGCCTCCATGCGGCGGCGGTGGCTGCGCGGAGGTGTGCGAGGTAGCGCTGGGGATCATCCGCGGACCGAGCATGGGCAACGGGAAGGACGGGGAGAACATCTCCGGTTTGGCAGTGAGAGGCGGCGGGTGCGCGGGGTCGAGCCGCGGCGACTTGGGGTGAGCGGCGTGCGGGTGCTCCGCGTAGGACTGCCCTGACCGCTTATAGTCGGATGAGCAGGAGGGCGATGGCTTTTGGGCGCCGGCGTGTGTCGGGCTGTCCTTACTGGACACCCGCGTCTGCTCGAAGGAGCCCATCTGCGGCACCACGGCCTGCTCGCGTTTGTGGTGCTGGGAGGAGTGCCTGCCGTGAGCCGGGGCGGTACCCGGGCGCTCCGACTGCTGCTGAGCGCCATCCTCCGTGCGCGCCGGCGCGCCGGGCTCCACGTGCGTTGACCGCTGCTTTTTATCCGATGTCGAGTTCTGGCCGGGCTCGCCGCAAACGAAGTCTGAGCGGGCCGTCGGCGGCGGTGGCGGCGGCTGGCACGGTTCGGCATGGTGGTGGCCTGGCTTGTCGGCGCGTCGCGACATCGGGCTCCGGCTCGCCTCTGGTACCGCGGGCCGCTCGAAGCGCAGGTAATCGAGGCGTGAGGGGTCCGCCTGTCCCGGGGCTGGGCCGGCGCCTTGGTGGTGGTTCGAGTGGTCATGTGGTGGCGGCGGGAGCAGTGGCGGTGCCGGCACGTATACCGCATGGGAGTGCGTGGGCGAGCGGACCTGCTCGAAGCCGTGGCGCTCGGCTTGCAGCAGACTGTGACTCGAGTCCTTGAGCCCCGAGTCCAGCTGAGGGAGGTCCCGCTGGTCTCGGTGGGAGGAGGACGAGGCGGCGGTGGAGGTGGCTGGAGAGTGGTGCGGGTGATCGCCGGCGCTCGCCGGGCCGGGGTGGAGGCGCCCGCGCGATAGACAGCGCGCCGGTGAACCAGGGAGCGAGTCGGTCATGCTTTCGTCAGAAGAGTTATTGCTGGCACAGCTGTCATCGTCGTATGGGTAGCGAGCACACTTCTTTTTCCTCCTGCAAACAGGCAAACAGTTATCTGTGAATAAAGCGCAGAGTCACTAATGGCACAGATCAGGCGTTCGACGCGATCCGATCAAGGGGGAGCTATCCCTCGGACAACGTTTGCCTCATTGCGTATTCGGCAGTAAAACATTGCAACACCTGCAGAGTGTGTTAGGCAGCAGTGCCGCTGATAGCAGTGAGAGCCGAAGAGGAAATGAGTTCACCACAGTACAGGTGCTGCACTGCTCTGCATGCCTGAACACAACAAGGAGATTTCTCCTGCATCTGTAGGTGCGAAGATTGCAGTTTATGTATCCGATAAATGAATAAGGCAAATGCAAGGGACTCGTGATGATAGAGAAATCAAGGGTTTTTCTTGTCAAGCTTTAAACTGTCAAAGGGTCCAACGTTTTATTGCGCAGCCGTCAGCTGCAGTGCCCTTGAATTTGTCCTTAACTCGAATGACAACGACACCTGCAACAGGAAGGAAATTGTGGAATAAGATGTTAAAGTTGAAATGTAATTTTAAAAACATATATGCCAATTATTCTGTTACTAGTTTTGCGTATTGTTTATAACTCTGAGTATTGTTTTGTGTTCTGTGGGACTTTTTGAACTCTCTCAACTAGAACAATGAAAATGCCTCCCGTTAAAATGAAATTTATAATGCACCACAATGCTAGCTACATAGCATTACACGAACCACAGACACCGATGTCAAAATATGTCAAATGCCACCTTTAAAACTCGAAGTGATCGAATGAACCAAACAATCCACCAATATCAAAATGAAATGTATCCAGTTGTAAACAACTGCTTTGTAGCTGCTCAATTATGTAGCATGCTTTTTCGGTAGCAAAGCATGTACAACACGTGACATAGGTGCTAGCAAGGTTCTTTTTAAGCAGGAGGCATTCCTTCACTTGACACCTTCATGGTAAATGTGCCAATTTCTTAGGCACATTGGTGAATTAAAACACCATTAACGTGACGGTAAACTGTACTGCGGGTATTGCCAAATTTGCAATGTTCAGAGTAAGCAGTGCAGCAGCAGCACAGATAATTTAATTTTGCTTGGAACAAAACGTAAGCGTGCACAGTAAATCGAGTGACTTCAAGAGACTGCGGACCCTCGAATCACCGTCACCCGTTTGCGAATGGAAAACACGTGGAGTGGCGCTTAAAAAAAAATCAATTTCAGTGAGGGTCGTCACGTGGGGGCAGTCAAGTTCGTAGTTAATGACTGGCCCTGTCGCGAGAATGCCAATTGGGCCGTCACGGCACGGTCCGTAAAGCCGTTTGCGTCGGGACTAACGTGCCATGTACGCGGGGCGGTTGAGCGGGAGCAGGGGGTCAGCATCATTCAGGAACTGAGCAATTGTTTAAAAAGCGTATTGCAGAGCATGTGTATTTATTTAGAGTCGGTTGTTTTGTGATTTATGAGACTCAGCAAACTGCTCTCAATAAATGCACTTTGGTGATAACTGTGTCGAGTGTTCCTCTTCTCTCCTTCATGACAGTCCACCTTCCACGTTGGAGGCATCATTATTAGCCTAATGAGGAATCACCATTCGCCTGATGTCTCCAATGTGGGAGAAGAAACGTCACAGAAGAGGAACGCTCGACACGGCCATCATGAAAGAAAAAATCATGAAGAAAAAAATTGAGAGAAAGTCTCATACATCGAGCCGTGAAACTCTACACGAATATGTTTGAGACTCTACACATGGGAACTTGCGGTGTATAATCTATTAGGGCAAAATTATTGAAGGTTTTTTTCCTTCCCTGCAATTGTGGCAGGATGGGGATGAGACATAACGTAAGGGTAAGGATGGGGAGGGCGAGGAGGTGAGGATACGAGGAGGAATGTACTGCCACCAGCTCCATCTCGAAACACTTTCAGGTTCCCCGTCACCCGGCAGCAATGTTTACGTGACCGGCATCTCGCGAGTATGCGAACACCAGCGCATTGACCAGGTAGCGCCCAAAACGGCGACCAGATGTAAATGCGGTTCAAAGCGTTGAGCCCCATTTGCAATCCATTTGGCAACATTTCCAATGAGACATTTACCATATTTTCTGGATAATAAGATGCACGTTCTATATCTTATCTCTGCTCGGTGTTTACAATTTTGTGGTGCGTGTTCAAATCCGAAGATTACAGTCTTCTTTCAAAAAGAATGATTATCATTGGACCTTTCTTCTGGTTAACACAACGGGGCGGGGCTCAAAATATATTCGTAAAAGTGACATTTGAAAAGAAAAGAAACAGCCGAATTAAAAACGCTGAGGTCGGGCCAAATGAAGGTGTGATGCCAAACATTGCCGAACTGACCGCAAGGGTCAGCGCGGAGCTGGATGCGCTCGCCAAGAAGACGAATCCACACGGAGGATGATGGCGTGCGGAGCGATCGACGGCCACCTCGTCGTTCGCTTGCCGACTCCCGCCTCCGCGGAGCGTATGCTCAATCCGAGCCACTCGCAAATCAGCGGTCAACCGGCTCACGATAGCTAATTGGCGGATATCATTTAAACGATCTGCTTCGCTTCGGATCGAACCAGCAGATGCTGTTTTAACAGCGCTCATCTCTCGTGCCGTTTGGTCAGGTGTGTGCACGCTATCCGGTGCAACGGCTCACGGACACCTTCACCAATGACCAATGCCGCCTGCAAAATGGAGTTTTAAATGAACGATTCACATACCTGGCTCACGACGCCCCGTTTAGTTGTCCCTTTAATCAAGCACGCGTAATGTGTTATGGCTCACATCAGTGGTGACCGACGATGTCTCATCCGGTTCTAAGTCACCATTTTCGCCTTCACCAATTCGCACTGACCAGCGTGGTGAAGTATCGTTAAACTCCCCCATGACTAAATAACCAATGGGGTGTGGGGGAGTCCTTCGTACCAGTATTTTTTAACAAAGCACTGTGATGTTTCTTATTTTTTTCAATGTGCAAGGCACAAGCCATTCCCTCTTCAATATGACTGTAACCACTTTCATAAAACAGAATATACAAGCATTGCTTTTGTTAGTATTTGAATTTTTTTAAGAGTTTCCCTCACTTGATCTCGGAAGCTAAGCAAAGTTGAGCCTGGCCAGTGGCTGGACGGGAGGCGTCTGCAAGCCAAGCACCCTGGGCGGTGACATCACTGAGGGCGAAACGGTCTCAGGGCAATGTTTGGCACACAACCGACGTAAAGCAATCGCGCGCGCGCACACACACGCACAACGTTCTCCAGCCAACGTTAATGCGGCCAAACATCCTTGTTTACCTGCAATTTACCACCGTTGCCAGTGGGGATGCCTGGCCATTGCTGCCGAGAACAAGGGGAACCGCCGTGTTAACGCAACGAAGATCAGGGGACTTGCACGGTACAGAGACTCGCGGCGCCGGCCATCGCATGCAGGGGTTACCGGGTGCACGGGGGACACGGAGGGAGGAATGGAGAGACAAAGAAGGTTTTGGAATTGAGCGAGTACCTACCACAGGCTAATTATCCTCATTACAGACTGCGGCGTAGCCAAAAAAGAGGAGAAGAGACAGGCACAGGAGAAATCGGGGAGGGGGAAGGGAGTCAGTAACTGTGGACATGCACCCAGGGGGAAACAGTCAGAGCGTTAGGAAGGACCGAACGCGACCATTGGCAGCGAGAGAACGTGGCTGGGGTGGCCGAGCAACGTAAAAATCCCAGTTAATTACGCGTGTGCATTTCCACGTTCATACCGAATATATACGTATAATAAACTCCTTCATTAAACCGTTCATAGTTCAGTTTTTTCACTTTGTTTTATTCTTATGAAAGCATGTTAACATACAAAACATAGCAATGTAAGACAAGTCAAGTCAGCCAAAAACCATGCACTTACTGTCAAACAAACAAAGTGTGAATGGGACAGGTCTTTAACGAGCTGCATCGTGAGGAAAATATAAATAAATATAAAAACGTATAAAGACATTAAAACGTGAAAGACGTAACATGTTTAAAAACACTACTCTAACTTTAATTCCAACAAAGTAATGGCTGACCAGGAGCTTGCTTTAATGAGCTTGCACAAGGCCGGAGCTGACATTTTTTTTAGGGTGTGGTAAAAACATAAAATATTCATGAAAAAATTATCTAAAAGACAAATATTGACGCCTTTTAACAAAATCTATCTCTTTACATTATCGCTTGACATTATGTGTAAGCTTACACAACCGCCACCATATTACTTTGCGTGTTTTCTCCATGCCGTGGCCGCTTCGCTCATTGTACACGCGGCAGTCATTCGCACGAAGGCGAGCTGATTGCTGCATTTACAACTGCATCTGATAAAACGTCTGCGTATTTAAAGGAAAAGGGGATATTTGTTCCATGGAAATGTAGCGACGTTCATTTAATTTTAATGGACGTTTTTAACGGCACTCGACTTGCAGGCTGATCAAGTTAGTTTTATTTAAAGTCAAAGCTTCACCTACTCTGTTACGTTAGCGGCACAGAGACCTAATGGGGCGATGAAAAAAAATCCAGACCCATCAGATGAAGTAAGCCTTTATGAACCAAACTTTTCCTTTTTAGTGGGATACATTTTTAATCATGAACCGTTCAGAGAGTATTATTTTTTACGTGCACAAGCAGATTCATTAATAATGTTACACCGCGCTTGTGTCTCGGTTAAAATGCAGGAGTAATTCATAATGGGACATGATGCCACCAAAACACTGACAACGTTAAGAGCTCGCCGTAATTGTGAGATGCGACTGTCTCTCTGTTCTGTGTCTATCTGTCTGTGTGGACTCCGCACCTCGCTTATCTAACATAACAATGGCCGACTGCACTGCCTATCTCTCCACTTCATCCCCAGACGCATTTGCCCACCACTCCTGTGCCCCCAACCACCACTTTTCCACGGAGTTAAAAAAAAGGCGCCATTAAGAAAATCACAGGTACGTGCGCACGTAAAGCCAGTTTTATGGAGTACATTTTTACTCACTTAGATCAAATTACGTAAAATTTACTCACAGAGAAGGTGGCAGGGGCGGGTGTAGCGGGAGGTGAAGTTCTCTATAAATAACTCATAAATCTAGCTCAGTAGTTTGGTTTCAAAGCGCACACTTGTGTACAGAGCAGAAATTACCGCTTTAAATGCGGTTGCATGAAAGCCGAGCCTTCATATTTTAGACTTAATAAAGAGCGCCATTTTCTGTCACCGAGGCCGCGTTGCTCGGCGGGAGGTTTGTTTCTCGAGCGAACGAGCGGGCGGACGGTCAGGCGAGCGAGCGGGTGGGCGGGCGGAGGAAAGTGATATTTCTCCCCGACATTCACCTCAATTCCACGGGTCACACCTGACATGAGAAATTTGAGGCAAAACCTGCTCGAGTAATCCTACTCCACGTCCGCGGGCAAGAAACCCGACATTTTAACGCATTCGTCACAGAGTGCTCGCATAAATGACGGGAGCAGCGGCAGGCTGAGTGACCGACGACTGCAAGCGCTGATTAATTAACTACTCCGACGCGTTGTCTGGTAATTACTGCCACAAGTCATTCGGCATCAAGTCCGATGTTTCAGTTCCACATGCTGGGAACGTCTTCGTGAAACGGAACGGAGCAATAGACTTTCTCCCTCGATCACAAGGGTGTGATCGTGGAGTGTCCGCACATGGTGCGAAATATCAGACGAAGCACTAATCGTCACAAGATTACAACCCTTGTGAGCGCATCGGAGAAAACTTAGGCAGGGCAGAGATTTTACTTCAGTCTGAGGCCCAAGAAGTCTAAACTGGTGTCAATCCTGTTTCAAAACAAACTGCTTGCAGGGCTTGTCTGGCAATCCAACGTGCCCCGACGATACTGTTGTTGCCACTGTGTGGTCAGAAACGGCTTTGTTCCTTTGCACTTAAAGACCCGAAGCTTTGCAAGAGTGGGCCACTGGTGCTATCCTATTGGACAAAACATTCTGCAAACAATACTAGTGACCTCACAGAGTGCAATAACCAGGAATTGCCCTAAAATGAATGTGAGAATTGACTGTAAGCCTCATTTAAGATTGCTGTACGTTTAAATGAAACACACACACAATGTGTTTACTACTCTTTGGCTTAGTCAGCAAGGACACAATACACTCTCTCTCGCCAGTCAGTTCAACTCTTGCAAAAGAATATCATGGCAGCTTTTAGGAAGGGGACATCGCAAGCTCGTTTACACAACTCCCCTGCCTCCCCATTAATGAGGGAGATCGAGACGCAGAGTGTAACCTCGGAAGGGCGAGGCAACAACCACACCACCCCAGCCACCATTTACAACGAGGTCCACAGCCAAACAGGTAAACAACAGAGGGAGGGAAAGGGTAGGGGGGGGTTTGATTAGTAACATCGGGCAGGATTTGTTTATATCCAAATCCGTTGAAAACATGTACCTTGGAGACAAGACTTAGTTTGTCAGAGATTGTGAATGTTGTTTCAGTTGGCCTTTCGGCGCATATTGCGGTAGCATGTTCAATGGCCAGAGCGTTATCTAATGACGGTTAGGCAGGCAAGCAGAGGGAGGCAAGGGAGACGCAGAGAGAGCAGTGCGCGACTCGTTCCAGGGTGAGCACCCGCCCACCCGCATGTCACACGTGTGTGTTACCCAGCAACCGTCACGTGAGCGCAACAAGCAGGTGACGACGTCAAATTACGTTCACCTGTCCCAATATTTGGAATCGACAGGCGCAAGCAGTGACGCTGCCGCGGATGGTCTCAACGCCTTGACACCTTCAATAAACAACCGACTTGAAAATGGTGCTTTGTTGTGCGAGTGTTTTTTTTGATTGAATGAAACCCCACGTATCCCCGAGATCTAGTTTATTTCACGTTTGCGAGTCGCGCTGGGTTGCGGACTGGTGGCGCAATTGACAACGACTGCTCGCTTGGCACCTGCTTTACGCCCATTAACAACCTTTGGCTAGGTGTCGTAACGCAGCGACCAATTGGGTGACAACGTCCAGTCTAGGGCTTCATAAATATTAAGTAATCCCCGCGTGGCAGCATGACTGCCGATCACTGCCATGGCGCATGAAACATTCGGTTTAATAATTTGCATTTAATAAGTATTTCACCTTTGGCTTGTCACACACCACCACCAATATCCTGAAACTGATAAGTGATTACATAGCAGTTCCAGGCAATTTCATGACAATGTTTGGAGCCGGTTTTATCATCGTCATAAGGCACACGCAATAAAACTGTCTGTCTCCCTTCCTTATGAGCAGCTGCTATCACCCTTGCCTTGTTGACATTAAGCACCAAAGTGTGCCTCACCCAACAGTTATGCCAAAAGGTCAGGAGGTCAGACACATTAGGCAATCATTGCACTCTGTTTGCTCACGAAGCCAACTCAACTTGTTCTAACTGATGGTCGTGTCTGAAGTTCAACATCATTTCCTCTGGATCGGATATAAGGCCTGGGATGATTATTCCACGTTGGCGTGCGGTGGAGTCTCGGGCACACACACGCCATTCGGATTTCAGCCAAATAATATAAAAAAATTACACTAGACATCGTCTTGTGGATGAGTCGAGTTGCTTCCGAGCAAACGACCGCGTGCGGCGTTCAGACCAGCCGCGTGAGCTCGCGACATTGGCAACATCACTCTTACGTTTGTCTGCTTTGTCCGTTTTACTCGTTTGGTCGACGTTTGTTTTGTTTTGCCAAACGTGGCGTGCGAGAGGCAGTGGGGGGGGAGGTGAAGAGAGGAGAAGGTGGCTGCAGAAGTGGCGATACACACCTGCAAGGGCTACACCAGTTATTCTGCTGGTCAACCCCGTAGCGAGCTCGGCATTTCTTAGCGGATTCTTGCTCTGAGGGGAGACGGCGTGAAGGCAAGGAGGTGTGAGGGATAACAGGAAGCAACAAGCTGGGCCAAGCCAGTTCACTAAGTGAGCCAACCCCAATCTCTTTCTCTCTCGGGGTTTCCATAGGTCCACCATCTCTACGCTCATGCAGCAACACGGCCCCGACACATGTGCGCACGTGTGCGTCGTGTGTTCTCTGTTCTCGGCTGACTTGACACACGCAGGAGCTACGCGCCCATTGAAATTAGGTTAGAATGCGGCCTGACCAAGGGATGTAAATTAAGATTATTATTTAAAGTTGAACTAATCCCCATTTCGGAGAACCGCATTCCCCCGTGAAGCATACTAAAGTGGTATTTTCTCCAACGTGAGAAGGAGTGCCTCTTTGTTTTACGGGAATTTTCGTAGCCTTGCTGTCTCCCCTTCAGACTAACAACAAAACTCCGTTCAACCAGCCGGGGAAACGCTCACGCACACACGCTCGTGCACGCGCCACGCAATTATGTCTTTTTAGGGAGGCTCAATTAACAAAAGGCTGAGTGTTCAAATGGGCGAGAGGGGACACACGTTTGGTCTCAACTGCGCTGAAACGGGCTGGGCTTGGGCGACCAACTCCACACTTTCAACTGCCAAGGCTCTCGCCCAATCCTCCCCTCGCTTCCCCCCGCCCCAACCCTGTCTCTCCCCTGCTCCATCCAGCCCAGCTCACAGCCATGATGTAGATTAACGCCACGTTGTGATTGAACTCAAACAAAACAAACAGGAGGAGGAGGGTAGAAGGGCGAGGGTTGGGGAGGTGGGCAGCCCGTTTTCACAAACTATCTGGTGTGAAGCTAAACAAAAGCTGATAAAACTACAAAGCGAGGTTCCAATAATTACGTGTGTAGTATTACTTACAGTTCAACACTACAAAAGCAAATGAAATGAAAATTAATCAAGCCATGTATGTCCCGAGGTAGCAATAAATGTGCAATATTGTGGAAATATCGGCTAATTGCTGTGTAATTATTATTGGGTTACGCGTGGGCCCCCACACTGCGTTCCCGCCCCGCCTGAGCCTCATGGCCGAGAGTCGTCGTGGCTCAACAATGCCTCAAACCGCCGACTCCTCCGGCCGCTACTGCCGCCGCCAATAACGGCAAAACCTGCACCCTCGGAAATTCCCGTCGAGCTGCACGGCTACGTACATGGAGATTAACGCTCACGACAAACGCGTTCGTTTATATTGTTTTCCGTTAACCGGCAGTAGCGGCGACGGCTTCAGGGTGGACGGGCAGAGCAACGTAACCGCCGCCGGCTCAGTCCCGGCTTCATTAAAACCCCGAGATTGACACCGAAATTAAGGAACTCAATTGCGGTCACCGTGCTCGTGATCATGGCCCGCGCATTCGTTTCATTGTAACAATTATACAATTATGATTATTCTCTATTTCTCTATTTGGCCGGGGTTTACGTTGGTCATCTGCTACTGTCGGGGAGGACGGAGCCTCGCAGGGTTGGGAGCGTGCGGCAAAAAACACACGGTAATGGCAAGAGAAGGAGGTGGTGGAGGAGGAGGAGGAAGGAGGAGGAGGGAGGGGAGACGCAGGCAGGTCCATGCTCAGCAAGCAAGACGTTGCTCATGCGGGACACTCGGCATGCAAGTGACAGGGCGGCACCCACAAAAAATCAGCAAAGAAAACCCACAGAAATGCCGTCGTAATACAGACAAATCATGACAATGTCATATTTTGGATTCACTATGTCGTGCCTGGAGAGATTGGCGAATTTGGTGATGTGATCGTGTTTAATTGCTTAGTAATTGCTTCGGAACGTTGTTTAGTTTGTCTCGGGGTCGTTTGCGCATGTTTCGTTCCTTCGCTGCAGAGGTTTGGAGCGAGGTTTCCGTCGTGACTCTGCCAAATGGGGCCATGGGTTACCGTGCTTGCGACAGTGCGACTCCCGTTTATTTTTAAACCAAATTTGTTCAGTTTACATTTTTAAAGGCTTTCGTTTTGTTTTTACGTATAAACAACCACAAATCAGCGGGCATCAAAACATAACAAGAAAAACTCCAGCGTAAAAAAACCCCAGAACCAACTGAAAAAAAAAATCACATTACGAATCATTCCACATTATTTCAGAATTAGAAAGTTGAATTATATTAGAATCACGTAAGGATTAATTAACATGTCTAAAATTTACCCAGCATTTACAAAAAACACTCCTCAGAGCTGGGGCCCACTGGTAATGCACGGAAGCACCAATTTCCTCTCTCGAAACTTCTGTTTATTTTGCGAGTCTGAAACAGTTCCTTGGCAGCATCACGCCCAGGTACCTCGCGAACAAGCTTCTGTTGTTACATTTCCGCAATGATTAAAAAAATAAACACAACTTAGTTAAATGAAGTAAGCGCTTCCGCATATTCCTATTTGCCCCGGGCGCAGCCAAAGCAAAAAAAAAGGTAGCTGAGTATTGATTGACAGCTCTCGATGAAGGCGACCGCCCACTCGGCATTGCGTTAACCGTGACCAAACACACACAAGAGTCGTTAAAACGCATGTGTCTGGTTAAGTGCCATTCCGTGGCAGATAACAGGGCTTCACGGTTTGACCTGGCACGCATTGATGGAATTATCTTCATTTAGTCATCTTTTAAGTAACGTCATTTCTCAGCTTCATTGACTTAAAGCATCAGCCCGTTTATTTGTTGGATCTTTCGGACGCTGCTGATTAATGCGCTGCTTTTTTCTGAAGGGCCAATGTCACGGCTACACCTGTCGCGGTGATGGTTTCTCCATATCGTCGGTCACTTCCTCTATGACTGCTTGAGAATTAAGTCTTTTATCGTGAGGGAGGGGGTGAGCAGACAAAACTGAACAAGGGTTACTTACCAATCACGGCTGGCTGCTCAGCAGGCTGCTTCTCCCTTTTTCTTTTCTTCTTCTTGCCCTGGTGAAAACCAGTGGTCTTAAAGTCACCACATTCACCACACCAAGCTCACAGTTGCACCACACTGGGTCGGCCACACTCACCTGAACGCCGCACCTCACCACCCCATCTGGCCTGCCTGAGTACCCATTCGAGAGGGGGGGGGGGTTGTGATGGGGAGATTGGGCTGTCTATCCCTCAGGTAGAAGTTCAACCTTTACCACTGATACATTTGATAAACGCCAGTGCCCTTGTGGTACCGGTGGTTTTTCCACTGGCTCTTTGCCAAACTGAGCCGGATCCAAGCTGTGCAATGCAGGCCTCACAACACGTGGCCTCAATTTGCCCCGGGCGAAGTGTGGCTCCGACTGGGGATGATGACGAATTAGTTCCATTAAATAAGTCAGCAGACTTTGAAGAAACAACGTCTCACTTACAAACATCTTGAGCCAAACTCTGACTGGTCACCATTGCACTGTGAGCATCGTGGTCAAGGAATAGGGGATAATTGATGAATCGTTATAATAAGCTGAGATTAGATGAATGCCCACACAGTGAAATTGTCACTGGTGGGATAGGAACCATGGACAGGGCTCAATATGGCTAAGTGTCGTACAAGGTCACCACTTGGCCACCACTAGGTTACAACTAGGCCATTACAAGGCCACCTCTGGGCCCTCTCTATTCCCCCGTCTCCAGGATTGACTGTGTCCCCTACGCAGACTCACGTAGTTGTCACGCGCAGACCAGCCGGGGTACAGCTGGCTGTGGAGCTGCCTCTCCTTGCGAGCCAGCTCGTAGTACTTGGCCTGCTCCTCTCGCGAGAGCGCGTGCCACTGATAATCGGAACGTGGCACACGCAAAGACACGTACACGCACAGCACACACATGGGGCACAGGTGTGAACGATGTACTCTGAGATCCGGCTTCTGGACTCGTTGTGCAAACTCGATGGCAAAACATGCCTGGCATGGACATCTGTGCAAGAAATAACACGTCATTATGTCCCCCACCTCTGCCAAACTCTTTGGCTTTGCCCCTGCAGCCCCTTGCGTGTCCGTCGTAGATGGGACAGACATGGGTGGTGCGTGGGTGGTACATAGTAGAGTGCAGTGGTGCCAGTGGTTGGTGGTACATGGGTGGTACACGTGTGGCACATGATCAGTGCGTGGGTGGTACATAGTAGAGTGCAGTGGTGCCAGTGGTTGGTGGTACATGGGTGGTACACGTGTGGCACATGATCAGTGCGTGGGTGGTGTGTGATTGGTGCATGGGTGGTGCCGGTGGTTAGTACGTGGATGGTACATTGTTGGTGCGTGGGTGGTGCGTGGGTGGTCGTGGGTGGTGTGTGGGTGGTGCGTGGGTGGTGTGTGGGTGGCGCGTGGGTGGCGCGTGGGTGGCGCGTGGGTGGCGCGTGGGTGGTGTGTAATTGGTGCATGGGTGGTGCCGGTGGTTAGTACGCGAGTGGTACATTGTTGGTGTCTGGATGGTGCGTGAGTGGTGCGTGAGTAACGCGTGGGCGGCGCGTGGGTGGTGCGTAGGTGGTGTGTGGGTGGTGCGTAGGTGGTGTGTGGGTGGTGCATGGGTGGTGCCGGTGGTTAGTACGTGGATGGTACATTGTTGGTGCGTGGGTGCTGTGTGGGTGGTGCGTGGGTGGCGCGTGGGTGGCGCGTGGGTGGTGCGTAGGTGGTGTGTGGGTGGTGCGTAGGTGGTGTGTGGGTGGTGCATGGGTGGTGCCGGTGGTTAGTACGTGAGTGGTACATTGTTGGTGTCTGGATGGTGCGTGGGTGGCGCGTGGGTGGTGCCGGCGGTTGCCGAGTTTCGTACCCGCCGGCCCAGGATCTG
Source organism: Mordacia mordax (assembly GCA_036362905.1). NCBI lineage: Eukaryota > Metazoa > Chordata > Hyperoartia > Petromyzontiformes > Petromyzontidae > Mordacia > Mordacia mordax. The sequence continues at coordinate 8,567,488 of JAZEWT010000028.1, forward strand.
GTTGATGGCGGCGCTCTCCTTGAGCGTACACTCGGCGATCACCTTGGCTCTCATCTCCTTCATAAACAGCATGAAGGCATTGAGTGGCTTCTTGATGTGTGGCTTCTTCTCCTCTGCCTCCTTCTTGGAGTTCTGTTGGGATTTCCTGGTGGGAACGATGATGATGATAAAGATGATTACAACTCCCAACACGCCACCAAAATATAATAATAATAATAATACATTTTATTTAAAGGCGCCTTTCTTGGCACTCAAGGACACCGTACAGAGTACACAATTAAAAACACATTAAAAAGAAGCAACA
>JAZEWT010000028.1:8578406-8603954 GCA_036362905.1 Mordacia mordax
GAGGGTAATTAAGCACGTTTGCTCAATTCACGACTTAATTTATTCCGCGGTGTGGAGTGAAGGAGGGCGCACGACACACCCAGTATAATTTAACTCAAAAGATAATCTGACCCAGAAATGAATAGCAAATTGCATGCTGTTTGCAAATGTGGTGTTAAATTTAACAAGCAAAATTAAGGGGCTAATTTGCGCATGTGCGGGCATTTTGACATACACATCGGAGCATTAACACGTCACGAGCATAATATGTTAATAGTTAAAAGGTACTGTGCAATAGGGCAATATTTTGATGACATTTCCCCACACGAATGTAAGCTTTGGGTGGAAACATTGCGGACTTTTTTTTTGCGTAAACAATTACGACTCACACACTAGGTTTGTCAACTAAAATCGAAATAACTTTTTTAAACGCCAGCTTTTATCACTGGTCACAAAGCGGTGACAATGTGAGCACCGTGTGCAAGTTTACACATCGAGTAGCCCATTCATTACACATCATCATGACTCATTATTATTACACGAATCGCAGCAACACTGGACGTGCGTCTCAATTTCACCAAATCCTGAACCGTGGTGGCGCTGCGGCCACTAACATGATCTGAATAGTCACGTCATAGTGAATGTTTAATAGTCACACCAGGGTGAATGTTTAATAGTCACGTCACGGTGAATGTTTAATAGTCACAGTGAATGTTTAATAGTCACACCATGGTGAATGTTTAATAGTCACACCAGGGTGAATGTTTAATAGTCACACCAGGGTGAATGTTTAATAGTCACACCAGGGTGAATGTTTAATAGTCACACCAGGGTGAATGTTTAATAGTCACGTCACAGTGAATGTTTAATAGTCACGTCACAGTGAATGTTTAATAGTCACACCATGGTGAATGTTTAATAGTCACAGTGAATGTTTAATAGTCACACCATGGTGAATGTTTAATAGTCACAGTGAATGTTTAATAGTCACACCAGGGTGAATGTTTAATAGTCACACCATGGTGAATGTTTAATAGTCACGTCACAGTGAATGTTTTAGACAGCGATGTTTGCCGTGAGCCCCATCATTTACAAACGACATCTGTCCAGCAGCGGCCTGAAAAGCGAATTTCTTGTTTTCGCAAACAGACAAGCAAAACCAAGAATCACCATAGCTGCCGATGACAGAGGTTGAGATTGTATTTCTGGGAAGCAGTGAGAGGAGGAAGCGTGACGTGTGCGCTCGTCACGATTCGGGAGGAGAGAGTGCGCGACTGGGTGGCAGTGAATGGGTAGTGAGTCAGTGAATGGATAACTTAGAAGGGGTGTGGGTGTTTTAAGTGGGGGACGTGAGTGAGTGGGCGACTGAATGCATCAATGAGTGGGCGAATGTGTACGTTACTGAGCCCATGAGTGAGTTTGGTGTTGGTGAGCGAGTGATTAGGTGAGCTTGTGTTGGGTGCAAGCCAGTGATTAAATGAATGAGCAAGTGATTGAGTGAAGGCATGAATGAGTTGAGTGTCAGCGAGCGATTTGAGTGTCAGTGAGTGAGTTTGATGTCAGTGAGTGAGTTGCCAGTGAGTGATTGAGTGAGCGAGCAACCGTGTGCTTGAGAGTGTGAGTGTGTCAGTTGAATGTTAGTGAGATGAATGTCGGTGAGTGATTGGGTGAGCGAGTGAGCTGGGTGTGAGCGAGTGAACGAGTGAGCACATGGGCAAGTACGTTTGGTGCGTAGTGTGCAGTGCTCACCAGCCAAGGTGAGGGATCTGGCCCATGGCACCAGGAGACAACGGGTAGTAGGGTGACAGCTCGGGCGTGTGGCCGGGCCGCGGTAAACCTGGCACACGGCAAAGTGGAGCGCGCACGTCACACACAGTACCTCCACGAGACGCACAAACTCACGTACAAACCAACATGGACCGGCATATACACACACCCACACATCCAGTTATCCGCTCACAAACTTAGACGCATACAAGAATTATACTTACACGAGACAAAAATACCCTGCAGAGCCTTAACAGACTCTAGGGTCAAGTGCCGGTAACAAGCACCTCTGAAAGTCGACACGGCACAAGAGGAGGTGGGTGACCAGCACCACGCCCGGTCGCCTGTCTCCCTCGTGGCAATATTTACACACCGTAATAGGTACTCATGTGAGGCTGAGTTTACCTAGGGGAGGCCCGGCACTGGTTCATAAAATCGTGACTGGTGTTGGAAGTGAACGGGATTCGAACTCGGGTCGCCAGGTTTGTAGCCCAGCGTGCTCACCACCGCTCCCCAAATATGCTTACACACACACACACAGACTCACACATGCACATATTAATACAAACACTGTAATGATGTAGGTTTTCACGGCTCGATGCATGATGATTGCTTCGAAAATCTGCTCCTCGTGAAGCAACTGAGATTCAGAAGACTAAAAGCATCATGAACCGATAACAAGAAATGCGTATAAAGCTCAGCCAATCCTGGAGGCCAGTTATTGAAGTCAGGAATGCAGAGACATAGAACTATTACGTGTGGACATCAGAGGGGGATCGTCTAATTGTGTGAGGGGTATCGTTTCATGAGATGTAAATTCGGGGACTAGCCACAGACAAAGCAGGGAGGGGGTGATCACAGTTCCCGGGGTGGAAATGGAATAAGGAAATTAGTGTCAAGGTGACTCAGAGGCGGACTCACATAACAAAGGACACATGCATCACGCCCACATATAAAGGGACAATAGGAACTACGCACGCACACTGCGCTAGAGGATGCCTCTAACGTGTGAGGAGGCGAAACGTCGCGAGGAGAGGAGAGAGAACCATCGACGCGGCTGTCCCGAGAGCAACTTTTCGAAGCAATCATAATACAAACACTGTCTAATTCACACACACAGTGACATATACAAAGATCCACCGAATAGCCTCAACAGATTTTGAGGGCAAGGGCCGTTAGTGAGCAGCGCCCATTCGAACGGGCAGACCACAAGCGGGGTCCACTGGTCTCTACTCATACCCGTGCACCTGTGTGTATCGAGGGCAGTTTAAAAGCATACGGGTCTACGACATGGTGATGGGAGGGGCCCTCATCCAGCAGTGGTTTAACTCAGAGCACCGTATGGTGAAGCCTGCGACACCGGCAAACCTTCGGCCCGTGGCGCGACGCGGCAGAAGCCGTAACGGCACGCGCCATCGATGCGCGGGCGTTTGAGTGGCGCACGCCGGCCTCTGCTCACAACGCGGTGGCGGCGGTCACCTCATGCTTTATTCATCACCCGGGGGCGCCCTGGGGCTTCCCAATAACGCGCTAATTAATTGTGTTTCCTCGAACCGCCAGCTCGGCTTCTCGGGGGAGCGAGATGGCGGATGCGGAATCGAGCACCGGGCGCCGTCGTCTCTGCCTCCTTGTTGCGTCGAGTGAGCGACGGCGATGCCGCCGCCGCCGCCGCCGCCGGTGTGCAAGAGCGGGGGAAGCAATAGCACTGGGGGCGGTGGGCAGTACAGCAAGTAGTGTGCTGATCCCCTATCTGCTGTAGAGTTTGAGCTACGTGGGTGGGTTTCATCTGGGCGAGTGGTTTTACATGCGCACCGTTTTATTTTGTAATCATATTTTCAAACGTGTTGATAGTCATGGTTAGCGCTGGTGACATCGCATCACAATGCCAGAACCACTTTTACTGCTGACACATTAGTATTGTCTCCTCTTAAACAACACCAGCATCGTCAATTACCACTCATTGACTACATTTTCTAAACCTCAGCTTCCAAGCGGGATGCATCCCCTGCCAATTCTTCCTCCCATCTGCGCTGAGAGAATCTCATTAAACGAGCCTTTCCCTTCAGGCCACTGCACTCATCCGATTCTAGAGGAACGACACTTACAACGCATTTCCGGTTTTCAAGAAAACCGTGCCAGACTCCATCGGGAGAGAATGGACTACCTTGTGTGCAAATCAGCACCGCCGACGGAGGACGAGAGGGTTCTAGCCTGATAGAGACATTGCTCATGGAAGAACACTAAACCCTTTTTACGTTTTATTACAAGGCCGTGCATGTGTGCGACCCCACCGATTAATTACAGGGTATGTGTGCACGGGAGTCAAATATCAGCCATGTAAAATAAATCATCGAGTACCGACTAAAACCCTGACCAAAAGGGGCTTAATGCGAAGGAGCAGTTAATAAATCTTCCTCACACCACTGCCAACAACGTAGAGATTTGGCTTCGGAACAAGTTGCGCGCGTCAACCGAGAGCAAGCACGTGCGTGCGCATTACAAATCTACTCGAAATGATAATTCAAGTCAACAAATAATTTTCATGAGTGTGATTTACCCGGTGAAACGGCTACTCTCAGGTAGACTTACACTCAAATGGAAAATCAAGACGTTCACCTGATCTAGCAAAACCCCAAATAAGGGACGCCCTCTTGATTTTATCGCACCACAATTTGTTTTTACGAGAGTTTGCGGGACGCATTTTAACAGACGCCTCCGCGCAAAGAAAAACGGCAAGTTTAAAAAAGGATACATATCATCATTCAGAAACAACTGATGACATTTGCCAGGTCCCACTGTATTTGCCAAGAGCCGTGTTTTTTTTTAAATGGGCCGCGGGCCAGGCTAACCGGCTCGCACGGCGGGGCACAGCATGGGAAGGCACGAGCGGCGGATGGGCGGACGGAGGGAGGAGCGCGTGCTTTGAGTTTCCACAGGTCTTTTTTTCCTCCCAGCACCGTCCCGCGAAATAGAGCCATACATTTAGTTGATGCCGCGCTCGAAGACCACGGGGAGATGCTTTTTGTTCGCTCACAACAGTGCCAATTACGCGAGCTTGCGGACGGTTATGTCGGCTCGATCTCCAGCTGTGCTTCGGCTCATTTATTTGGTTCACTTCTTCAGACGCATCGGTCTACCTCCACCTCAATTCATCTCCGTGTGTATCTGTTCTTACATCTCTGCATCCATTCATCTCTCCACGACATTTTTCTGTCTGCCCACCCCACGTCCGCCTCCGCCTTCGTTCGGACGCTCTCGTATTCGCTCGCGCAGAACCAAACGAAAAAAATACATAACGACCCGTAGTGTCAAACTTATGATCGTTCCGCAAAACCAAGTGACCAGAGGACGGACATGGAGCTCTCTAACCCTGCTGACCTCCAAGTGGCCTAACGGGCAGTCCCCTCTCTCCATTTGGTTGGAGGGTCACTGCAGGGTCAGGTGCATGCAAATGAGATGTCTAGGTCGAAAGGTCAAATTCGGGTGCCGCCACACGGCTCATTTCACCGTGGAGAACGAGCTAGGTGAGAACGAGCGAGACGATGGCAGGCGGACGTGGCTGCTTTTCATAAAGCTTGTGACCACCACCGCTGTGCTCCACATGCCCCGGTGATCCAACACAATACAGCTTCAGCCGAGAGGAAAGCGTGAATGTCTCGTTTGTCACAATAAGAGAATAACAAGATGTCGGCGTTTCCGCTCAGGTGCGTACTGCCAGGGGCGAAGTGGTGGCACATTACTTAGCGTGTTGTGCTGTTTATTCGGAAGGACCTGTGTTAGATTCCCGACCACAGATAAAGTAGTGAGCGATCGCTGGACAGGTCCTGGACATCCCCTACGTAAGCTTACACTAACCGTCTTGGTGATGTGCAGTCAAACAATACTCTTGCAAAATATATGGTGCGGCGAAGACTTTATCTAGCAGCGAATTGATGAAAGGCGATATGTTATTTTTTACTTCGACGGGCACACCTGTTAAGGCTATGCCAAGGATATTTGTCTGAGTAAGGGAGCGATACTGCTGTGGTTCGCTATGAACTCGATGACCCGAGTTCAATTCCCTCTCACGGCCAACACCGGTGACCTTCACCTGAACAGATCCTGGGCTTCCAGCAGGTCGGCTCAGCAGAAAATCAGTACTTGGTGCGATGTCCAAATTAGTTTCACTTGGGAGAAAAACGCGGCCTGGCGTAGTGCTGGCCTAACCACCCTCCCCTCATGCGCCAACCATCACAGGTGCTCGCTAACTGCACTTAACCCCAACAGTCCGTTAAAGGCTACTTGGGGAACTTTTGTTTCTAGTATGTGTGCACACGTGCACGATTGTATTTGCAAGCAGAGTACAAGGTGCACGTGCTTTAGTGCTTTACTACCCTTGCAGTGGCACGTGGCCTGAATTGCCTCCTCCAGCCGTGAAAAAACGAAAGCAGAGTTTGCGTTTTCTCGACTGCCCCACGGGCGGCTGACTGGCACACGCCACTCCACCCACCACTCCACAATCTCGGCTGCGTGCTTACGCCATGCACACTGGACTTTGCCCAAGGACCGCCGGTTCCAGGCCTGTGGGTACAGCGTTGGGATAGAATTTTGTTCATGCGATACGAGTGTTGCATTCTTTGGAGATTTGTTGCACTCATTTAAACAGCTGTGTTAAACAACAACAACAACTATAGAAAACAGATGTTGCTCCAAGACAATTTGGTTTTGTTTGCGTCCTTTCCTACGTGCTTCTGCGGTTACCGAATCTTAAGCACAGTCGTTTGCAAGTTACGTTTGGAGGAGTAAGATGAGGGAGGACAGAAAGGGTGGGAGGGGATTTAGCGGTGGACTGGGGCTGCAGTTGATTAACGTTTGGCGAGCTGGCAGACTCCCAGACACACCATACTAAGCTAAGCAAGCATCAGACTGCATTTTACTTGGATGTGCAGGTACTGAGCCTGTAACAGAGAGTTTTAAAATGTGACTGCAGGGCTCGGAGTGGGATATAATAATAATTGCATTTATAGAGCGTTTTTCACCCGAGGGTCACAAAGCGCTAACACAGAAAGGTGGATGCATATAGAGGTCAGAGCACTGTTAGACTGTACTGCTATGCTCCTGTATTTATGTTCCCTGCCATTGCCAGGTTAAACTAAACAGTTTTGGTGAAGTATGGTCAAAAAACCCCCTCTCGTACCCCAGGGAGATCCACATGGCATGTATAGGGAGGCCCTAGTTTAGCAGTGGACTGCCAAAAAGGGTTGTAAAGTATTAGTATTTATTAGTATCAGATTGATTTCTCTTATCGGCAACATAATAATAATAAAAACAATGCATAACATACACCTTCATTCAATTTCGAAGGTATTCATTTGAAAAGAAAACAACTCAGCGGTGTGAGGGGTTACTCATAGAGGTGGGGATAGGCAGCCATGCGGTCAGGTCGTGCCAACTCAACAGACCCTGCATCCTATATGTTAAAATGTTAATTGGCAAATTAATGAATTAATGATATATATATTTTTGCAGCAGGAAATTAGAGAATCTGGAGGAAACCCACAAAGAACTGGGCGAGAAGACACAAACTCTACACAGAAAGGTGGAATCGAACTCTCTCAGGAATAACTTTCTTTCTACGAGGTGTCGATGTTACCACTGCGCCATTACAAGAAATACACATTCACCGAAAAAGGCCTCCTCCTCTCTCGCTGGGCACGTTGTCGTTACAAATTGGCCGTTGAGAGAATGACATGGGTTCGACCCGACATGTCGCTCCCAACGGTGGCGGATCAACAACATGTGCACGAGACTGACACCCGAGGGCTGCAGGGCATTCGGAAGATGGCGGCACAGCAAATGGATGACCGGCATATCTGTATGCAGGGCTTGCTTGACATCATTAATAATCTCATCTCATCTCATTGTCAGAACCGCTTAATATTGTACAGGGTCGCAGTGAGCCGGAGCCTATCCCGGCAGACACAGGGCGCAAGGCAGGGCTATACCCACGATGGGACGCAAGTCCATCACCGGGCACTGAAGGCAATTTAGTCTGCAAGCCAATTAACCTATGCAGCAGCATTTTTTTATTAATAATAATAAATTATAATTTAATAGTGTAGGTTTTCAAGGCTCGATGCCTGATGATTAGTTTCCAAAGCTGTTCTTCAAAGACAGTCTCAGAACTTAGTCTCTGTAAACCTGAGGATGCCTCCAATGTGGGAGGTGAAACATAGTGATGGAGGGAGAATGAGTGCTCGAAATGGCTATCCCAAAATAACAGCTTTGGAAAGTAATGATCACATAATAATTTACCACTTAAAACGCAGCGAAGCACAGGAGCTGGAAGGTAGCCACGTGGTAAGCCGTGGCAATATGTTTTGTAAAGTTATGACAGGAAACCAGAGTACCCAGTAATAGCCTAGGCGGATACGGGGAGAACACACAAACCCGACGACATAAAGGCACATATGTTACCACTGCACTGCCACATGACACAACTCGGTCAATGCTATCTTCCCACTTGCCACGCAGAACGCACGACAAACTAAACGCTCACGTCGACCGGGTTAACTCCGCGGCAAAAGCGTGGGGCTCCAGTGCGCTTCGCGGCTGCAATCGCGCTCTCACGCCCAACGTACGTCAGTACAACAATATGATCCAGCTCCGAGACAAAGGGACGCGTCAAACTACGGAGAAATATTAAAAACAAAAGGCAAATGTGGCCAAATAACAAACAGGAGGAAACCCAGGCCCGTTTTTGTTTGGGGGCTGGGTCATGACGGGGTTACAAACACATCCACTCACAAACAACGGCTTTTTCATGGTTATTTTTTGTCATGCTGTAAGGCGGCAAAACCTCGGTCGAGCGAATCGTGACACGGGGACACCGTCCAACGAATTAATTTACTCCGGATGTAACCGACGTGATGGTTTATCTCACTGAATATCGATTATTATCGCCAAAGTTAACATGCACAAGTGGAACCTCCCACGCGATAGCCATTCCCCCATCACCTGCCTCCCCCCTCCCCTCTTTTCGTACCCACTCGCGGGTTTATTTTAAGAAACGCTCAACCAATGCCGTAAAATCCCACCAATAAGCTTTGTAAAATAAGGATGCGCACGACCTGTAACGCCGGGCTGCGCATTCATTGGTGGAATGTGCCGTAGATCGGAATGCAAGTTAAAAAAATGTCCGCTCAGGATGAATCGCGAACTAAACTGCGCAAGTGAGCTCCGATGACAGCGCTTTCAATTCGTGTGCGAGGTTTGAAATTTGTTTTGCCGAGGTTAATTATCCTGGATAAATTGCCCATGGTGCCCTGGTATGCTGAAACTTGCTAACCCCTCCCAGCTGGACAACTGTTATAGAGCACTGCATATCTCAACCTGTTCCTTCCAGCTTGGATAAAAACTGTGATCTTTTATGCAATCCCCCTTGCAGCCACTCGACGCACTATACTCATTCGTGAATGGAACGCCACGACCACCAATTTGTAAACAGTCAATGCGTCTCGAGCCGATTGATGGACGTCAGAAGTCTAATTATTTTCCACTTGCGCAAGAGTTTGGTGGTGTTCACCTCCTCTTCACATGGCAGGGCCAGGCCCATCCAACCGGCTCCGAATTTGACACCAGGACTTAAATGTCTCTAACGTGAGAGGCGAAACACCGTGGAGAGAGGAGGAACGCTCAACACGGCTATCCTGAAATAACAGCTCTTACGGGATAGAATCGTTTAAAACCTACATGCATACAAACAACAGGCGGAAGCTGCTCGCATCTCCTTCATATACGGAACATGAATTATGAACCGAATGTGGTCACGCAACCAGAAACGATGCATCACATCGTAAACCGCTGGGCCTGCACATGCTACAAAGAGAGCGACAAAGATATAGACACGGAGACATAGTCAAGGCATAGTGGGATTGCATGACCTCTCCCATGAAGCCCTCTCGTGGCTCGTGAACCTCGGCATCTAACGCCTGGATATATCATATGCAAGAAGAATAGTAGAAACATGTCAATTTGTTTAAACAAGTGCAAGCTCAAGAGACTACCAGGTGTCCTCACGTTCAAAGTATGACCGTGGGTACGATGACTGATCACGACGGTGCCGGATGCTTGTGACCCCACACCTGTAATCCGAAACTGCCAGCGACTTCGCTAGCCCCGGCGACGCTGGCGGCGATGGCGGGCACCGAACTCACCGGTCTTGGGGTCCACTTCTGTGGGGAGGGGTGGAGGCGTGCCCGGAACAAAGCGCTCGCCGCCATAGGTGAGGATGGGTGCCAGCGGGTGGACGACGTGGTGTGGAGACTGTACCACCGGAACCTTGTTGGACTAGAGAGCAGACGCAGAGACACACGCGCACAGAGGACACGGCCGAATTAGCGATCGAGCCGCGATCGTGACACGTTTCCACGGACAACTCCGCACGGGGTTACGGGGCTGCCGTGTGCTCCCACGATGCCTGGAGAATGGCTGTGCTCATCTCCTGTGGGTACAAACTCCACAACCTTATGCCCGGGACCAGTATCTAGTCGATGTTGCATTTCCGACGGTCAGTGCTCACTAAAGAATGGACATTTCACTGACAATGATGTTGACGAAGGTGATGAGGATAACGATTGATTGTTATCATCATGATGATGATGAAGATAATGACAATGAAAAATGATCGAGTTTCCCCAGAAATGGATTTGAACACTTGTCCTTAACATTAATTGCTATATCAGAACAGAACAAGTATTGCACACAAAAGTACACCAATATTGAACATATGCTTGCGGGAGTATCTTTCTGTTCGATATGATAATCCGAACCCTACTTAATCACGTTTTGAGACTGTTAGAATGGTCCCATTAACAGTTAGCACCCTGCACTTGCTGCTGATAAAGTTCTGGTTAAGTGTACCACACTCTTTACTTAAGGAGGTGCCACATTTATTTTATGATTCTTGACAAACCGTTGATTTTCTGTTTCACATTAAATATTAATCCCCAATTCAATTATTAATTAACCTTGTTACGCGGTGACACATTATTTATAAATGTGGCAACAGAACAAGATTGCGGAGTCATCACACGCATGACCGAGGAAGAGTGAGATTATTATTATTAATGGAATTGGGTCTTCGCCGAGCAGTTTATTAAGAATTTCATTAAGACAGGCCACAGTGTGCCGATACACGCATCAGCTGACACCGCAATCCTGCATCTATTAGGAAAGCGTTGTAAGGTTCATTAAGGAGCGGGTGCCGCTAGGGTTAGGGGTTGGAGCAGTGGTGCATGCAGTAGTTAGTGTCTTTGAGCCGGGTTCAACTCACGGCCATGGCTAAAATAAATAATAATAAATAATAGTAATACAATTCATAATGTGCCAGGCAAACTCCACTCCTTGTCATCGACGCAACACAGATAAAGACGCGTGAGGAAACCGCAGAAAAGGCGGGAGTCAGCGCCGGCCTACCAGACACCACTTTCCTATATAATAATATGATGTTATCAGACAATTAATTGACATTTTTTTAATTGTGGTACAAAACCGCAGAACTCGGAGAAAACCCACACAGAACACGGAGCACACACACAAACTCCATACAGCAAAGCACCCGAGGCAGCATTCGAACTGCCTCAGGCAGGACCTTCTCTCTGTAAGGCACAGGTGTTACCACTGCGCCACCCTGCCGCACGACCGTGATTTAGGATCTCGTCTGATTACCAAGCAACAATCGCTCCATCGCAGAGAATACAGACAGTCGCTGTGGACAAAGACGCACTTGTGAAGGGATAGCAGTCCTGACATTTTCTTCCCGGGTCAGTCTCTGAAACAAGGTGATGCAATCCTCACTGTACGACACAGTGCGGACTGGACGATTGTAATAATTAGCGACGTGCCAGCCCAATGGGTGATCTTGTTCCAAGCGTGTAACATGTTCATCGCGCAAGAGTGTTGAGAGTTGATGGTATTGGTGCAAAAGTGGAAACTTAAAGCCGAACACAGTGTTAACATTTCATAAGAGTCATCAAAAAGTGGGCAGTAGAAATGTTGATTTGCCGTTCATGTCCTTATTGTTGCTTACACGCCATTCTCTCCACAGCTCTGCGTGCGCTTTGTGACCCTCAGGTGAAAAGCTCTCTAGAAGAGCAATTATTCTATTACAAATCACGTTGTTGTGCTAATAAAACGAGTGCTGAAGAAGGCTTCCAACCCGGCACCGTCAGTGCTGACACATATACAAACACTTGCTTCGTTAGAGTGCTGCCCTATGTACGCATGCCCCGGCTCCTGCTCCATGTCCGCTCCAGCCAGGGTGTCACTGCTGGCAAGGCAGGAGCGAGGTCTGGACGGACTGCGTAACGCAGAGTGCGCTGGCACGCGAGCGAGCGCCGATATTCCTGCGAGACATCACCTTCCAGGAGCGGTGGTTTGATGGATTGCCCAAAACTCGCGGTTCACGTTTCACCATCCAGATGTGGTCCTTCAACTAAACAGCGGCCAAAATAAACCTGTGGATGTTCTAAATTCTTTCACAAAATGTTGCGAAGGTGAATTGGGGGCTTTTCTGGCACAGGGCGGGGGTGGAGGCGGGGTAGAAAAAATCGGGTTGAGAGCTTATCTGCCCAAAGTGCGATGAGCAGTGTCGGAATTACAGACGTGCAAAATGCTAATAAATGATAATAAGTTGTGTTTCTAAAGCGCCCTTCACCCACAGGTCGAACGGCAGTTTGAGAGAAATGGTAACTAACTCACGCCGAGCTCTCTCCCCCGCAAAAAAAACAACAACTCTCTCAACGACGCTATCGTCATACATTCGGCGCTTAAATTAAAAACAAAGCCCTTACACACTTGAGGCTGGGTGCCACAAAATTAAATTGCATTACCCACACGCATATCACTTTTCCATTAGCTTTCCTGTGTCAAATGCTTTTTCGAGTTTGTGCGTTTCCTCTCTCCCTCTTGCTCTGCACCCTCCAAGCCAGGGAGAAGCACGTTCAAGTCAATCACAACCGGTCCCGTTCTTCACTTTGTTGTAATCAGACATGGCCCGTTGATAAAGATGAATTCCTGCGCCGACGCTGGGAGAGGAGGCCACGATTGTAGGGCGCAAACAATATGGCGCAAACTTGAGCCACGCACGGGGACTTTCGGAGAGGCAGCGGTCAGGAGATGTCGCGTCCAATCGCAGTCGAGGACTGACAGAAGGACAACCGACACGATCGCCACGTCTCCGGGGTTCGGAGGCGAAGGTGGCGCTGGGTAAACAGCGCACACGACCCGCGCGGACTCATTTTGCGGAGCCATTGTGCCGCGTAAATAATCGCGAGGACCAACCGCCACACCGCTGCCGCAGCCACACGGCCGTGCTTGCCGTGCTTACGCGACACACAATTTACATTGGGTTTCCGCGGAAAACAATGTGAAGCAAAGAGGAGAAGAGGGGTGGTAGCGTGAAGTTTGTGCAGCTGGGAGGATAGGGGAGAGAACTGCCCTCGAGAGCTGATCTTTTGGAAGAGCCGTTTCAAGCATTCGTTACCTCCCCCTCTCGTTAGTGATATTTCGCCTCCCATGTTGTAGGCATCACCAGGATTTTGACTTGGGACACATGGAGATGTTCAGGACAGGCAGTGGATCAAAAACCTGATGATGAGCAGTATGCAGCCCAACATTGGCTATTAAACAAAGACTTAGTAAATATATTGAACATTGTTTTGTCAATCCACTGTTTGAAGAAGGCATATTTCCATACCATGTGAGGCACCAAGATATATAAAGTTGACCATACTTCACCACCATAGGGCACCACCATTGGGGAAAAGGGCACGCCATGACCGGTTCACATATCACTCACCACAAACACCACTCACAAAAGGGGTTTGCGTGTTCCAATCAATGAACCCCAGAGCTGTCACCTGGAGTCTAGCACTCCTGCTAGGACTTGCCTTGGTGAACAGGTCTGGGGGGGGGGGGAGACCCAGACAAAAGTCCCTCCAACTAAAGGAGGTTGGCATCAGGAAGGGTATCGGACTGTAAAAAACCTCCACCAATACAGCACCAAACAGCTCGTCAAAAAGCAACAATCAGGGCAGCGTCTTGATTTCCTCACGTGTGAAAATGTGGCAGGGCGCAGAGAAGGGAGGGGGTGGAGCTTTGGCAAGTCCAGCTTTGCACCGCTGTCACGATCCACTGCTGCCCGTATGCATGCGTGCGTGCCCGTGTCCGTGACCATGCGTGCCCGTGACCATGCGTGCCCGTGACCATGCGTGCCCGTGCATAGCTCAGTGGTGAGGGCGCTGAGCCACAAACCTGGCGATACGAGTTTGAATCCCGCTCACGGTGAACACCAGTGACGACTTTATGACACTGTCCTGGGCTTCCCTTGGATCGACTTAGCCTCAAATTAATATGCAGAGCGGTGTGTAAACATTGCCACTAGGGATACAAAGGCGGCCGGGTGTGACGCTGGCTGGGATGTGTGCTGGTTACCCACCACTTCGTGTGTCACGTCGACCTTCATAGGTGCTCGCTAAAAGCACTCGACCCTACACTCCGTTGAGGCTAGACGGGGATCTGTGTCTTTTTGCATCCGTGCATGTACAAGCATCAGGGGGAGGCAGCCTCGCATGCCCACTCGCAAACTCTCGTAACCCCTGATGATATTTGCTGAAGCAGGCCATTGTTTGCCAAAGTTATGGACAAATTAGCCGGCAATTGACCCCGCAGTTCCAAAACGCCACCGCGGGGTGTTCTTAAGTTGGCCTGCTTCTCACACCACAGTTCCACGCAACACGAGCGCACGATGTTACCTTTCATTACTGGGTCAACCAGTGCGCGCGGTGTTGCCTCGTGGCAGTTCTGTCCCTCAAGGATGTTCATAAACCCGAAAAACCAGCCACGTTGGGAGTTTGGTCCTGGTGTGAGCTGAGTGAGGAAGCAAGGAAAGTTTAAGGTTTTTCAGAAAAGCCCCAACACCTGCTTGTGATTGTTTTAAATGTTTATGGCTTGTGTGTCACGTAGTGTTAAAGATCACCGACACTTTTTGGTCATTAAAAAAAATTAAGGCACGAAGACGCATTTTCTCGACTTTCTGCTTTTCAAATGGCTGCCCGATTTTCATTCAGTCATAGTCAACGCACCTTGACACCTTAGTCTGCTCAGAAAAAAAAACTAAACAACGTAAATGAAACAAAATATGCAAATCTTCAGACGCATATGGTATCTTGAGCGGAAGAGTTTGGATTGGGTGTAAGAAGGGCGGTGAGAAGGGAGAAGGGGGGAGGGGGTGACGTCAGGGATTGCAGTTGGAAACCAGAGCCACGAGGAGCGTTCGGAGCCGGGCTCAAGGAAGGCATGAGTCAGAGGTCTACGCCGGGCTCATTCCCCGGTGAGAGAAACCCAACACGGAGTGCAAGAGGGGCCCGTCTCCTCCTCCTCCTCCACCGCACGGCCACGGAGATCGCACGGCCCCTGTGCACCTCCCCCCACACCCCCGTCGCTTCCCCTCCATCCCTGGCTTCATCACGGACACTTCCACGTCTAATTTATTATTACTAGCAGAGTACCCGCCCTACGGGCGATATTGCTCAGGATAAAGGTGGAAGAGTACTTACGAGGGTTGGTGGTACTCGTGCAAAAGTGGGGCTATAACGGTGAAATAGTGCTAAGGTTTCAGTATACTAATCAATAAGTGGAAACTAAAGCTTAAATAGGATATTAAAACGCTGGCGTTGTGCCGATAAAATTAACGCTGACGAAGGATTTTAACTGGGTACTCTCGGTAAAACCATAGAAACATAAAAGCACTGCTACATTATACAAAGGTTATCATCAGTGATGTAACTGAATGCATTTAACATTGAGGCAATTCTTATGGCATATGGTTAATTGTTAACCTCTTGATAGCCTTGTTAAATATCTTGACTAAATTGCTCCATACCATTAGATGTTGAAACTTGCTTACACTTCCCCGCTGTACAACTAAAAGGTTTCTTCCACCTTAAATAAAGATTAGCAGAACCTCATCTCATTATCAGAAACCGCTTAGTCCTGTATAGGGTTGCGGTGAGCCGGAGCCTATCCCGGCAGACATTTTGCGCAAGGCAGGGATATACACACGATGAGACGCCAGTCCATCACCGGGCACTACGGGCATTTAGTCTGCAAGCCAATTAACCTATGCAGCAGCATGTTTTTTTGGACTGTGGGAGGAGACTGGAGTGCCCGGCGAAAACCCACGCGGACACGGGGAGAAAACATGCAAACTTTACACAAAGGCACCCGAGTCGAGATTCGAACACGGGCACCTACCTTCTTGCTGTGAGGCGACAGCGCTACCCACTAGGCCACCGTGCCACCCGATTAGCATAATGAGCGTGCCGATATAGTTCACAGAGTGGTCGCATCTGTCAGTAGGGGGCAATGCTGCCAGGGTGGTTTTTACCCAATTCTACAGATAGGATACGTTTATTACAGTTGTGAGTTTGCAAGCTCTAGATGCGGGATTCCCGCATTAAGTAACGTTCTGCAAATTAACAAATTTCAAAACGTTTCGACTGTGATGATGTGGAATGAATAATAATAATTATTGCATTTCCAGAGCGCCTTTCACCATAGGGTCACAATGCGCTGCACAGAGCTGCGGAGAGAATGCCATGCCAACAACAACGACATAAGAACGGCAAATCAGGAACAATAATTGTTTTACTGAGGACGAGAAACGTGAATGACATGCTCTTTTCCGATTCGGTTGCAGTGTTAACTGGGGCGGGAGCTGGGTTCCAACCGCCTATCTATTCGATGAACGGCGCACGCTGTTCTTTGTCAACATTACCGTATCACGAGTACTATTATACGGCCGCAAAGTTGATGAGTTTCGTTTCCCGGCGAGCGAAAGCACACTGAAACAGCAAGTCTTTGACGACGGATACCTGGGTCCGAGGCACAGCGAGCAACCAAGAGCTGCAGAATGGGCTGCAGATTTGGTGCAAAGAATGGCATTAAAACGAAAATTGCCTGAGGGAGGGAGGCATGACAAAAATCAGTATGAAAAGAGTCAGGATGGTGGAGAGGGGGGATAAAAATAATGAATGTTTTAACTCTCTCTACTTGAACTACAAATGAAAATATGAAAAGCTCGTTCGGCAACACAAGCCTCCAGGATGTCAAAAACCGGCGGACGTTTCACACCTCCTCCCTCGGCTGCCACCCACCGACAGTGGCAGGGGCTCCGGGCAGCACAGAGATCGGGGGCACAGGGAGAGAGAGGCGAGCGAGAGAGAGAGTCAAAAAGACACAGTAAGAGAGAACATGAAAAAAAGAGAGTAAAACAAAAACTTGCTAGTTTTTTTGCAGCAATGCCACAATTATTCTGTCGGCTGCCAGAACAAAATCGTGGAAGAGAAAATAAATATATTAACCCCGTGGTGGGGGGGGGGTGCGGAAGGGGGTGAGGGGAGGCGGAAGGGTGTCGGGGGCACATGGGGATAATGCATTCGAACATTCATTTTTAACGCTGCGACCATCGCACCGCATTCATATTAATGGCTACTTCGCGCTTCTTTTGAAGTCAGGGCGCCGCTCGCTGGACGTGCGGGGACATCAACGTGGGGCCTTTGCCATGCCACGTGCAGCGAACACACCGTCGCACAGCACCTCTGCATCACCCTCGTGTTCCACACCACGGCAATATCTCCACGTGCCAGACCGCGCCACTGCCACCAAGCACCGTGCCATCCCACCACCCCCGCACCATCACTGCCACAACTCTCCACGGCATCGTCTCCACGTGCAACAAACTCCATCGCGTCAAACCAGAACATCGTCCCCACATGCTGACCCACGTCACCCCGGCTCCCATCCACCCCAATCATGTGGTGTCGCGGTACTGGGACGCGTGGCGCTGCAGAGCCCGCGGCGATGCAACGTAAGGCCGCTCGCAGCGCGAGTGAAAGTCGCCAAGCGCAGGGAAGGAAGTTATCATATACGCTAGCGCATCGATATGTTTTGTCTCGGCATCTTCAATCGATCGATGGCAACTCTGTTGCTTTAAAAAAAAACGAAGCCTAAGGCCGAGATGAAAAGTCAACTTGCGCACGGGTGACATTTTGCAAATAGAAAAATGCGGGCCTTCCTTTGGCTCTGCAAAGCATGGTGGGAATTCTCATTACCTCACGAGGTCTCAAGTTTATACTACTAAGAACTAAACATAAAATAATAAGAAATATATAATCTACACATTTTATTGTAACAAACAGATACAACCACTGACAAAACCAAACAAAGGGCAGACTGGCCGGAACTTTCCGAGGGCAGTCTTGTAGTATGTGATGAAAGTAACGATAAATGTATGCATCGGTTATTTTATTTTGGCACGTGCGATGACTGATGCATAAAAGTGGACGAAATAAAGGTGGAGTATTCAAGGCACGTTCAGATCACAGCTTGTGCCTCTCATAAAAGTTAGAAGAACTCAAAGGCAACGGGCAGTGGATGTGTTATGACGCCCACGTGTGTTCTTTTTCCTCCACAGTGCAGCTCCGGAACACTGCGATCGTTGAGAATAACGCGCGTTAGCATTTTAACTGCGTGCACAGAGGTCATGAGATTGGAGCGCGCGAAGGCTCGTGAATATACCGATCACCACGGCAGGAGGAGTGAAAAGATTGCGGGAGAAAATTGAGGAAGAAAGTTTGAAGAGTTCGTTCCTCCAAACTCGGCGGGCGGGGGGTGGCTGGACGACAATATTCTCCTCAATATCTTTTTTTTTACAAATTCTGTAAACTCATAAAGCACCTGGATTAATGTGGGGATTTTAAAATACATTTTTAATTATTATTCTGTAAACGGTGTAGAACGGAGTTTCAATATCATATTTCCCTGCGCGGGACTTTCTGCGGCGGTTTCCTGTCGGAGAATGACGCAGGAGCAACCGTTCTGAGGGGGCGTTTTGGGAGTGAAAAAAAACACACAAGAAAAAAATCCGAAACACATGCGCACGGCCGCCGGGGGCCGCGACGACGCGGCCGCGACGACGTTGCTGCCAGCGCGAGAATCTTTCGTTCTGCGCAATTTGTAAGGACGATAACCCCACGCCGGCCTCGGAAATCGTATCTCTAAGCAGGGCTTGCTCGCGTCTCGCGTTTCCACCATCACGTGTTACTCATTACCATTGTTATGGAAATGCGGCTTGGAATGAGCAACCACTTTGTGAACAGATTTGAAAGGACTGACGATTGGTTCGGCGTGCCCAAGCTCTCTCCCGCTCACCTCCCCCCGAGTAGTTTGGTAAACTTGAGCAGTTGGGTACATTAGCCATTTGCACTTGTGAACGAGCAGTTTCACAAAACAGTCATCGACGCGGCTGTCCCGAGAGAGCAGCTTTTCGAAGCAATCATCATGCATCGAGCCGTGCAAACCTACATCATTACAAAACAGTCAACCTCACAGTCCGCAAATCAACATATGAAATAGCCCACGTCAAGCATGGGGATATAATTCTGAAGTTTAGATATTTATATTTTGAAAATTATGCTTCACTTATGGAACAACAGAATATCACACTCTCGCAGCCAAACGTCTGATATCATCATGAGGGCAGCTCTGAGGCTGCTGCCGAGAGTGGTGTCTTGGCTATCTTGACAACAGACTGCCGTGATGGCCGTGTGATGCAAGGTCATGATGAAGTGGGTTGACCAGCAAAGAACGCAACTAAATGAAGAAAACCCCCAACTAACGTTGCTCTTACCCCGCACCACATGTGCCGTGCTGCGGAGTGCCGACTTGGCATTCCTCACAATTCCGGTCGCAGGCCGCCCACTTCGAGCGTTCTGCTCTCACGTCCAGCAGGAAATTACATTTCTGCCACTTTGGTTCACTTTTATTTATATATTTTGTCCCCGCGACCCGACCTCCGACCTCCGCGCGGCACGCTCGCGTTGCTACGTAAGCGGCGGGTCGCTCACGGGCGCCGCCGGTGAATGTTTAAAACCGACCTCGCGTGGGCCGCACGCGTCACTCACACACCGCGTCAAGAGATTCAATCAAGCCATTAACTCAAGGGGGCCGTCACTCACACCAGGGCTAATGACAGTTCGCTCCAGCACTCACACATAGGATATTTCGACAACGTGACTTATGACTCACACGATGCGCGTCTGTAACGCACAGGACAGCAGGGTGGCGCCAAGTTAATATCTGCGCCTCAGAGAGAAAATCCTGCCCGCGGAGGTTTGATTCCAGCCTCGGGCGCCTTTCTGTGTGGAGTTTGTGTGTTCTCCCCATATTGTGAGCGGGTTTCCTCTGGGTTTTCCGATTTTCTGCCACAACGAAAATATATTTATATATATATATATATACACACACTCATTAATAAATTGGTTGGCCGGTAACATCAGAATATATGGAAAGCAGTGTCTGGCAAATGTTGGCGCCGGCTGACTGGATGGCGGCCATTCCCCTGCCTCTCCCGTTTCCGTCCTACGCCTCTGCAATGATTTAAGTCGCCCTGGATAAGGATGTCTGATAAATAATAATTCATAATAATAATCCTGGCTCTGGGCGTTTAATGAGCGTTAAACACCAGCACTGGAGGCTTACTATTTTTCAAGTGCCCGCTCTACACACACATTCGCACACAAGCAAAGCACATTTCGGAGATTCCAGCAGAGGTTGGACATGCGTGACACAGGAATAAGACGATTCGATGAGGAGGTGCCGGATGAATCGTGAGAAGTGCTACGACGCATCACTCATCCAAACGATGATCGGCCGTATCAGAAGCGTAGGGTTAGCTTAGATCATCCTTTGCTCTATTTTTAAGAATGCAAGATATTTTGATCTGATGTAACTTTTCACGGCTCCATGTACGAGTATTGCTCTTCATAGCCGTGTTCAGTATTTCATCTCTCTCCTTCGCGACGTTTTACCTCCCACATTGGAGGCACCAATGGGCGTCTTAAATGCATTTGAGAGCGAAAGAACACTTGACATAGCTGTCCCGAAAGAACAGCTATAGAAAGCAATTCTCATAAGATCTGCTGCCCAGCAGCAGACCCGCGAGAGGCAGTGGCAGGATATCTGAAGGAGGAATTCATCCAGCAGTGGATAGACCGTGGCATTTAATGACAATATATATCCGTATGCATTGGAGATTATGTAAGTAAACACCCTCGTCTTATTTTGCATTATTCATCATACGCCAATAACATGGAACAATTATTTTTATTTGCCACATTATTTATTTTTGCAGCATTATTAATTACACTCTCCCCCACCCCACCCTGATGTTTAACAGAACTTTCCACTCTTCTAAAAACATAATTTCCTGAAGAGCAGCTGCATGAGGAAAAAAAAGAAACTACTGCAGCAAATGCAGCCGCATCACAGCCAGAGAGAGAGAGAAAAGGGCTCATACTTATTCAAAGTTTGTGCCCATTAGGCAAGGTTTAAAAATATCACACAGAATATCTGCATTTGAAGGGCATTTTCCTGGGCACAATGGCTGGCATTATTCTTATCTAGCGCAAGAGAGACGAGACAGAGAGAAGGCAGTGGAGAGAGAGAGAGAGGGGGACAGTCTGTGGGCGCACTCCAAACAAACGGACGTTGTTCCTGCAGCTCTTATTGAGGAGACGTGACCTCTGACCCCAACATGGGAAAGCAAGGGAATCAGCTGACCCTGGGCACCCTGCCCCCACTATAATGCTACCAGCACTCGTGCCCCCTCCCCATCGATAATAATACAATTTAAAACGCGCCACACAAATTCCGTGCCTGGTCAGGACGAGACGTGTTCACTGAAGAGGGCAGCCGAGCTCAAAGCCACATTTGCCACGCTGCAAAGGACTCGCAATACCAGTAACAGGCCACCGTCTCGCACGCTCCACGCTCACATACAGCATGAAATTATGCTTCTGCCACCCATACACGTCTTCTGTCGTGGTGGCATAAGCCTGGTAGCCGGTGGCTCTGAGATGGGGTTGGCGGATCGCGCAGATCTCTCAGAACCTCATAGTGGCCACGTGCCAGAGCGTGATGACGTGTCGTCGGCCAATGAGATTGAGTCTCACGTTCGTGACACACATAAAACTATGCGTATGCGGGAACTGATTATTTACGATTTATACAATGACAAGTGAAAATTATTTGTTCAAAATTGCTCTCAAGAGCTGCCCTTTCAGGAGAGACGTGTTGAGCGTTCAACGGCTCTCCTTCATGACGTGCAGAGCAAAAGGTCGTGAAGGAGACAGGTGAAGATACTCGACAAGGTAATCCCAATACAGCAGCTCTTGAGAGCTAATACATCGAGCCATGAAAACCTAGATCAATACAAATCATTCAGGCATATCTGCACATGACAGAGATTAATCAATATTAATTCAACCACCGTATAAGACCACGAATCGTTGATCTTTACAGTAAAGAAAGTAGATTCTGCAGGTTGCAAAGCTGAGAGCGATCTGCATTCACAAAACTGCTGAAATGTCGTGCTAGTAATGGACAATGCGGATTAACACCGACACCACTAGGTTTTGGTACTTAAGAGAGTACGAAGTGGCCATAAAGGTCAAATACCGCACCTTCACCTCACCTTTAGAACGGGCTTTTTAAAGTTATTATCATTTTTACAAGACCTCCAAACACCTTGCGAACAAAACGGCTTTATTACACACTAACGTGGCACCAGGTGTCATGAGGGACCCAATCGACGTGCTTTGCTTAACCCTCAATTTTCAAGCGGTGTTTTTAAAAACATCAATTTTCCTTGCACACGATGTCATTATTGCCTGTCGGCCTAGATAAGGATTCCCGCCTGTTCCGTTTTTTCCCCAGGATCGCCCTCTTTTTGAGGAGGCAGCTCTCTTGGGAAATCTGTACGTATTCCTGCAACAAGGCATTCAAAGTCTGGGATTCTGCCAGATACACATACAGTCCTCGCTCTCTATTATTGTGTGAGCCAACACAATATGTCCTGGTTTTTTGTGCCTTTCACGTGGTGGCCGTAGCCCAGACACCTGGGCTCGTGCACGATCGGACGCCGACGATGGAAACTTGTGCGACGGGTGAAGAAAACGGGAGCAGGTGGCACGGGTTCACTTTACTTCACCTTGGACGTAAGTGACGTCTGCACGCGTCATCAATTACCTCCTCACGTAACACGATTGGTAGCTTATTGCGGCTATTCAAGGTCGACTCCGTGCGCCGAACGGCGTTTCACCAACAAACGCCGCTCACAGAATCCGACGGCCCGCGCGTCCGTGCGTTGTCGGTGCCGCTATGGGCGTCTACGTCACCGCATCGCTCGCCAGTCGGCCACGCCGGCACGCATCTCTCCCTTATACATCCCGGCCAATCTACGCAAACAGAAGCTGCCGTGACCCGAGACCACAAAATATCTCCTGGGATTGACCCGCCCCCCACCCCGGGGTCACGAAGGCAAAAGGTCTTGGCCCAAGCACGCAGGACTGAAGGCCTCTTCCCCCCCTCTCTCCTCTTCGCTGTCATCATAGAACAGCTACAGTTTCTCGGCGGAGACAGCAACCGTCACTGGGCAGTATTAATCACACTCGGCAGAGAGATCCGCACGAGCCTTAGCGTGAGCCGCAATGGGGGTTTATTTTTTAATAAGACACCAAATAAGCCGCAATCGACGTCTCGCTCGTTACCGAGCGCATTAAAACGATCGACGTTTCGTGGAAAATTGATAACCGCACGGTGACGAAGGAGGCGCAAAATTTTGCGAGGCGCGGATAGGGGGTGGTTGGAGACCCCACTGTGGCTTAAGTACCCACCAAGTTAGCTACACCCCCGCACCCCCCCAAATACCAACCGCTCCCTCCCCTTGCAACTGCTCGTGGCTAAATAAGTAAACCTGCCTCCCACCCACCCGTACAACCAAACACAAGCTGAGGACCCTTGTGCATGCGAGCCACGCGCCGCTTCATTGAGCCATGCCGCCGAAATATATGCCATAAATATTTAACGCTGGACATTATAAATATGAATGGAGGTGTGGGACAAAAAATAAAATCAGTTGCTGACCTTTTCAGCACAGAGTTGGATTATAGGAGACCATTCTACGAAAAGGTGACTGCTCTTTGAAAAAAATATAGTCACCTCTGCAGAAAGGACAATCATCAAAGCAGATGTATACCTTATTTCTCAGGCCGTGATTGGTTTTTGGCGCGGGTCGGCAAATTGCTATTTTGTCCACCTGAATGCGCGGTTGGAATTTCACGTGGACTGTTCGCTCACCGCACAGATTGCTAATGTCACAGAGTTCTCTGCCGAGTGTTACTTTTAAGCTAGCGACGAGCGGCTGGACAAGGGGATAAGAGATGCTCCACGACTTTTACGGAACATCATGCTAGACGTGCCGGACCTCATCCCATAAGCTGTAACTAAACAGAGCGGGCAGCCTGGTTTGGAACTTGAATGAGAGAAGGCCCAAACACCCAGATGGTTTAGACCGGAGCTGCAAGGTGGCCAGATGTCCTTAGAGCAACAGCTCGTTAAAACCTGCACATTCTCTCCGGGTACTCTGGCTTTCTTCCCACAGGTCAAACACGCGAACATGACAATGCAGGTGTGTCATGCGAAATACGGCTGCCAAGATTTGCCCACGACTATCCCGGATAAGGGGCATTATAATTGTTACTCTGTGCATTCCGAGAGACGTGCGCCAAACACTACATCGGAGCACTCCATAATTTAGAATGTAAAACTTACATTTTAAAACAGTGCAGATATTTTTTTAAAGCATCTCCGTGTCCTTGACACCCCAAGCAATAGCAGTAATTGGGTAGGATTCAGTCCACCTCCATTACTTCCTGTGCACACTCATGAATCTCAGTAACAATACGTATGTTTCTATTTTAATCAGGATAAAAAATGTTATGGGAATATTTTTAATTCCACTTTAATAATAGAATGTATGAAACGATAATGCCGTTGAGCAGTATAGGCATTCGGAAGAGACTGTTGGTGACCGCCTATTAAGCCCACCGGTAGGGTATGACCAAGTTGGTGGAAAGGCTAACTCGCCTCAGCCATTTTCCTTCCCAGAGCTAGTTCTGACAGTTTACACACACATACATATGTGTTGCACGGATTCCAAAAATCGCAATTAACCGCAATTGCCACGGGCCTAATTGAGTTATTGTTTGTGGAGGGGGGGGAAGCCAACTTTGGGGCCTGTGCACTACTGAGACTCGCTACGACTGCCGGCCACAGGAAGTGCTGCTCACTCAACATCCATCGCCATTGGTCAGCAACGGAGAGGCTGACCCCAAAAATATCCAAATCCACCCAATCACGATGCAGACAAATGATCAGTCACGTCAGAAATCCCGCCTCTCACCCTACTAATGTTGGGTGGTTTTTTTCCTCTTGGAAAGATTGAGGGTTTGAGAGAATTTAAATAAATAAACAGAGATTAGCGCATATCTGTTTGGGACGGGAGGGGAAGTTGTCTGGGGGCTGCGTTCTGTAAGTCCATTCATCTTGCTATTGGCAGACACTCTACAGGGCTCATCAGCTGAAGCAACGCGAGTATTCCCAAACATGTGGCTTGCCTTCGCGGACGGACATCAATCGTTGGCTTTGTGCGAAAGGAACACGGAAGGCTTTGTCCCTGGGAAAAATCAAGTGCGGGTTTACCACAATATGCTATTTAATTATTTCTTTTGCCGAATTCAGGGGCTGCACTGCAGCAACATGGCGCAAACACACACACACATCGACTAACTGCTGCTGAGTAGTAAAAGCAGGCTGATGTGAGCACAGTCACTGAACGCTCACTGATGCAGGTATTCGTAG
>JAZEWT010000028.1:8608339-8620976 GCA_036362905.1 Mordacia mordax
CTCCACGTGGAGAGCAACCCAGCTCCACGTGGAGAGTAACCCAGCTCCACGTGGAGAGTAACCCAGCTCCACGTGGAGAGTAACCCAGCTCCACGTGGAGAGTAACCGAGCTCCACGTGGAGAGTAACCCAGCTCCACGTGCAGCATAACCTAAAGAGGTGTGGATTTTTCGGTTTCGTCCTCAGACCATCAATTCCCCCCCGGCCCACGCAGCGGCTTCCCACGAAAACCGCAGGAGAGCTGCAATGAGTTCAGCATGCACGGACACTCAAACCACCAGTCCTTAAGGAGGCACACGGAGTATGTAGCATAGGATTAGTAGTCACTGCCACATCAATGAGAATACTGGATGCAGTGTGCCAGGCGCACATATTTACATTCCCCCCTTGCCATGCCACCGACCCAGAGAGACCCAGCTTAAAATCAAGCGCTGTTTACGGTTACTGGGAGCAAGAGAAAGGTCAAAACAGCATTGCGTTACTCGGCAGAGTTCACACTGTTACTACCAATGATGCAACTTTTATTTAAAAACCTCGCTTACTTCTACTTATTGCTAGCGTAATTAGAAATGGAGGACTCAAAAAACCCAGTTATCAGCACTCCAATTAATGAACGCTGTCTCCCTCTTAAAAGAGAAACGGGGAGTCAGGTCAGCAACAACAGCATCACAACGCAGTCGCTTGAATTTCCTTTGACCGCTCATTTTACTGACGCGTGGATATTACTGTAAAAATAACCATGGCCCTGCGACTCGGTTCCACTTAAAGGACACGTGACCCCCGACGATCTCACCCCCTCAGTGACTTAAGTAGCGCCCACCCGCTACGTAAAGGAATATCTCGTTCGGCAATATTCCTACAAGTGTAGAAGCTTGACAACGGATTCCAGACAACGTTTTCGCCAAAACTATATTTGAGGCATCGTTCGACTGATAATGCCTCCACCGTGAGAGGCAAAACATCACAAGAGAGAAAGGAGGAATGGTTAACAAGGTTGTCTTGAAAAAGCAGATCTTCAGGGCAATTCTCATAAAATCAAGCTCTGAAAACTTTTTAAGAACAGTCCATTGCGATATTAAGTCAATCTCATAACAGAGCAGACACTGGATTAAATAGAAAACAAGTCTCATCTCATTATATGAAACCGCTTAATCCTGTATAGGGTCACGGTGAGCTGGAGCCTATCCCGGAAACACAGGGCGTAAGGCAGGAATACACCCGACGACGGGACGCCAGCCCATTGCCGGTAGAAAACAAGTCCCACCACGAATGTCAGAACAGATGCACTCTGCACAGAAACAACCGCCTGCTACAGTCAACTCCTTAATCTCCTTCGCCCGGCGAACATTTCTCTGTAAAGTTGTATTCACCGCGAACACTGCGTCCTAAACCCACAACGTCCCAGTGAAGTAAATAAAAGAAACGCAAATTTCTCTTCCTCTGAACCCAATTCGTTACCCCGTTAAAAACACCTATCGGCACTTGCACACAACTCATGGTGACTTACTACCCACAGGCAGAGTTCGTTAGTTGATTCACGTCACTTTACAAATGACTTGATCTTCGCGAGACACGTGTTTTTTGTCCAATGGCATGCGCGCTGCTCCCCCAGACTCTGGAATTCCCTTCCATTAGAGATTCGCTCAGCTGAGTCCCTGGCATCTTCAAATCTCGCCTCAAGACTCACTCGTTCCCTAAGGCTTTCAAGTCCTTCAGCTGGAACTGTTGATGTCGCTCAATGTTGTCGTGCAGGGACGATGGATCTCTGTCGACCTGCGCCTGCTCTGGAACATTCATTCCTTCCTTGAATGTTGACGATTTCTTTACCCGCTTACTTTCTGCTCTATAATGTATTGCTATTATTTGACTTTCAGTTGAACTGTCCTGATGTTGTTATGGACACGAAGTTGTCTCCACAACTCAGATTTGTAAAAAAAAAAAACTCCCCAAACAAATATAACGTTATTGTTGCTGATTTTGCTTTCTTATGTCATTGCTGTTAATGTATCGTTCTCTCCGCAGCTGTTCAGCGCATTGCGACCCTCGGGTAAAAGGCGCTCCATACATGCAATTATTATTACTATTATGTGTTTTCTACGTAAGGGTTTTTTTCATCTCTAAACACGATGCAGCGTTATGTGAGCCACCTACAGTAGGGTGGTGGCAGTGGGGCGGTCGGGGGGCCCGTGTTACGAAACGGGTCGTAGCACGAAGCGACAGACATTCCTCCTCGTGCTATTTCGAGGGTCTTCCTTTTAAAAAAAGAAACGAGCGAAGAGGACCCCATTCACAAGTTTGTCCGAATCAGTCACAAGAGCCGAGCAGAACAAAAGCTCGAGCTGGCGTAAAAACCACTCGCGCGTGACAGCTTAACACGAACACGCTGTACCACGAGTTTAAACACCGCGACGGGCTGGCACGGGTCGTGACAGGTCAGCAGCGCTCGCTGGCGATACGGGTCAGCGCGATGATTAATCGTCACGATGGGTATCACGACGACGCCGTGCCCCAACACCTATTGATACTATCACTCAAGCTGATAATGAGCGTAAGGTGTTGCGAATGCCTTAATAATCAGATGGGTCCAGTTGGCACCACCAACGAGCAACATCAGATACTAACGAACACCTGGGGGACTCAAGACCTCACCATGACGTACGTCACACCAATGCCGTCACAGACGGCTGGAATGAGACATGCATATCAAAATCTTCACGATGCCCTCTGTGTGCAGGTTTCGCTTTAGAGACCTGTCGAACCATATTGATGCAGGTTTTTTATGGTACGACGTGTGCTTCAAAATTGCTCGTGAGCTGCGCTTTCGGAATCGCCGAATGAAGCGTTTATCTCCTGTCTTTTCCGATGTTTTGTCTCCTACATTGGCGGAATCGTGCCTCCAATGAGAAGCTATGGAGAGAAATTCTCATACATCGAGCCGTGAAAAGCTACATCAATTCACAAGGATCGTTTGAGATTGCCATTCGTCGCACATCAGCAAACGCCATATGCCACACTATTGCAAAACAAAACAGGCAAAAGCGGAAAGAGGAAACAATCTGTTTTTGTTCAATAAAATGTGAAGGTAGAATGTGTGGCCAAAGGACACCGCACAAAAAATCAGGTTACAGTCCTTTAAATACATAAACAAAAAAGAGAGCTGTAAAAAATCAGCAAGAGAGCGAGGTGGGAGCTCACTCAAAAGGGTCACAGCAAACACCTGCAATGCTTTTTTAGCGAATAAAGCCGCAAAAATATGAAGGCTGTTTAGTATCCCTCATCAAGTTCACGCAATGAAAAGATGTCAACTGCGAAGCCTTTTTCTCACACAAAAGCCATGGGCTTTTTCCGAGCCACATCCACATTATTCCCTTGCCTAATTACTTGCTAGAGACAAACGTGAGTCTAAGAAAAGGGCCGCCTCCCTGGCACCCCCCCACCCCTCCTCCATTCCGGCTAATTACAGGCGCAAGACAATGGGGCGACAAGGAGCTAGGGCCACCCAGAGAGCAGCACAAGGGTTTCCCCGCATCAATGGGAAAGGAGCCCCTTCCATTTCCTCGCGAGCCAGGAGAGAGCACCGGGCGCGAGCGCTGCAAGGAAGACAAAGCGACCGGGCCCCTCGCCCCTCTCCTATTTCTGTTTTTACATCCTGTTTGCGCGGGCGGTAGCGCTGCGGCGACATGCGGAATCGAGCCAGCCCCCCCCAAACCCTGAGCCTTATCTCCCATCCTGCCAAGCGGCCAGGCGGTAAACAACTACCTGCTGCAAGACCCCGATCGGAATCTGCCCGCTCCTGTGCGTGCCAGCATGGCACGCGGTATTCTTCTGCGCTCCACCACCGCCAACTCCTTCCAAGTGCTACCGTCGATGATCCTCCTCCAGCCCCCCCACCCACTCACTCACCCCACTCCCCGAGCCATTAATCCCAAAACAAAGGAGTGCAGCCCACGCCACCCGCCAACCCAGCGCCGGGACAAAGAGGGAGATTCCGCTGAGTGACATGTGAAAAGTTTTTATAACGGCTCGACTAATTGTTTCCATTGCCATCGGTCGGTGGGGAGGGGGGGGCCGCCTTCCACCCCCAGCGGGACGCAGCAGGACCCCCGATCTCTTAAGTAAACTCGAGCTGCGCGATTGTGCATGGATTCACGGCGGCGCCGTTAACTCAAGTTTTCATGTAAGCTGAAAGGAAGTATTGAGCTATGTAGTGATTTTTAATAGTTGTCCAAGCAAGGAGGGGTAAGCAAGTTACACAACATCTCGGGACAATTAACCCAGTCAAATCTCACACTGCACATAGCAAGGTACCCAAGTTGGCAATCGAAACGGGGACACTCCGACTGTTAGCTGGCAGAGCTATTGTGCCACAATGCCCCTCCATATTTGAAATGATAATAATAATATTGGGATTTCTAAAGTGCCTTTCACCCGAGGGTCACAAAGCGCTGGATGAAAAGCAGGTGGGCAGCAGTAGACACCGTCGTGACGTGAGATGCAATGTGTGCACCTATCAGAATGCACCAGGGGAATGACGAATCGGAGCGAGCGATCACCCGCGCGCCTGCGTGCTCCACGATGGCATCCCAGGTACACGTGGCAGCCAGACGGTGGGTTTGATTTATTTGCACGGCCAGGTGAGAGGCAGCTCACTGCGACGGAGTCATCCCTGCGACAGACGGAACGTGGCGCGAAATGGATCTCCGCAGGTTCCCACTGTACGATGCGGGAAAATCACTCTCGAGATCTGCTCTTTTCGGGACGGTGACGGAGAGAGGAGAAACGCTCGATGGGACTATCGCGAAAAAAGTAAACACACGAGATATTTCAAAACGTGTCTGCTGTATTTGCTTGTAAATATTCATCAGGAGTGCTAAAGACTTGAGAGCCCAACTAAGAAACCCCACCAAGGCACATGACAACACGCATCGCCGAGCACTCGATGGCACATCTATCAACACGCCCAACACATGACGGAGCTAAACATATCGGATTTTGGAGAATGCTGCTGGCGTAATAAGTTAATGTGTTGTCGGGCGGTTGTGGAGTGGTCACATGCTGTGCTATGAACCCGGCGACTCGAGTTTGATTCCTGTTCACCGCCACTGACATTAGTGATGAATATCTGCACCATTTATGAGTCTACCCCCACGTCGACTCAGCCTCAATGGAGTAACAACTGGTGCAATGTGTAAACATCAGTACTGGGGAGACAAAGACGGCCTTGTGTGCTGTTTGCCAGCAACCCCCTCATGCGCTGTACTGGCCTTCAAAAGGTGCTGACTAACAGCACTTTCCCCAACAGTGTGGGAAAGCCACGCGGAGGATCTTTGTCTTAGTTGTCTTTGCATGCTGGAGAGCTTGCACAGGTAAAATATCACTGTGGGGAATTAAAACAGTTTTAAATTCAACAAGAAAAAACTCAAGTGTATGAGCCAGCATCAGCTGCAGAGATGAAAGCAATGAAATCCACTTTATGTGCAAGCGCATCACAGATTTTGGCCTCACAAGACCACAATATGCGCAGACAGCTTTGGTCAAGGCCTTCATCCAGCAGTGGACGGGGACTTCTCGAATAGGTTTAAAATTAAGTGCGACCATATAAATTTTGCTTCAGAAAAAAACAAAACTATCGCTCTTGCGGGATATCCGTGTTGAACGCCCCTACTCGTTCCTTGGCGATTGAAGGCACCGTCAAGCTTCTGATTCATTAACAGCAATTTTCAAAACCCTCCCCTCTACTACCAGCGATACACACAGCACGGCTCGATGTATGATGATTGCTTCGAAAAGCTGCTCTCTCGGGACAGCCGCGTCGATCTCTCTCGCTCCATCGGACGTTTCGCCTCACACGTTCGAGGCATCCTCAGGCGCGATGGAGAGAGAGGGAGCGATCGACGCGGCTGTCCCGAGAGAGCAGCTTTTCGAAGCAATCATCACCGCACAACAGACGAACAAAACAGAACCGACGCAAGAGGGGCGGACAGGCGTCAAGCGATCGGAAAGCGCGCTGTAGCACGGCGCGCGCATCGCCGCGCTCTCCACTGTGGATGTACGCGCACGAGCAGTGAAACGCTAATGCATTATTTTTAAGTCCTATATTTCTGACGCGGTCATATCCGCGAGGTCGTTTCGCCACAGAGTGACAGCCCCGACGGTTCCGACGGCGAAGCTGGAATACAGATGGCGGGGGTGGGGGGTGGTGGCTCAGGGGTGGGGAGAAAATGGTTATAGGGGAGATAAAAAAAAAGAGAAATGTTCTCATGCCTCCAAACTTTAACGAGCATTTAAAGATTATATATTCGTCTTAACGGTGGATTTTTTTGCGGCTACCGAGATCTCATTATTTCTGCACACACGTGTGCACCGCACCTTCAATGGCTAGCAGAGGAGACTTCATAATAAAAATGCACCCAACTCTTGTTAGGCCACACTAATGGTTTAACCTAGTTCACGCGATTTGTGCATACAGCAAGCGGTCTGTGTACACGAACATATCTGTTTTTCAACCCTTTGCCATGTCACTGCTGGATAATGCCTCTGCATCTCCCTCGAGCGCTGTCACGTCGTAATCTCCCACGACGGGGCCTCGCGTGGTTATAAACGAAGGTCCACTTGTGTACGTGCAAACTTAATTCAATTCCTAACTGTAAACAATAATAATGATCTAAAAATTAGAACGCGCGCAGTTCCGTTGGCTCTCAAAGAGAGCAGAATGAGTCAAGATGCGCGAGGAACCGCAGAGAGCCGGGGGAGGGGTAAGGCAGCCACACGGTAAACCGACGCCAATATTTGCCAGCACTGCTTCCTATCTACATTAAAATGTTAGCGGCCAAACAGTGAGTGTTTTCATTGGCTATGGACATAATTTAGAGTACTTGGTGAAAAGTCATGCGTACACAAAACACACGACACCCAGAAAGGCACTTGAACCGGGCATCGAACTCAGGCCCTTTTGTCTTGATGTGCCCCTGTGCCGCATCTGTTTCTAGACCATTAGAGTATTACATCTTGGCTATTTTGACTTTAATCATGTAGTCTGTGGTGACCACTTGGTGTTGTGGGGCCCACCGGTACGTTTGTCAGTCAGTGAGATTTTATTTAAGCTGGCAGAATCTATTGAGCTATGTAGCTCTGCTCTTTTAAACAGTTGTCTATCGGGAAGGGTTAGCAAATTATAACTTATCAGGGGAACGGGGCAATTTACTTAGCAAAATTAAACAAGGCAGCGTGTCTTTGGGCTGTACGAGGAAACCGGAATACCTAGAGAAAACCCACAGACACGGGAGAGCGCAAACTCCACACAGAAAGGCACCCAAGCCAGGAATCGAACCCAGGACTTTTTTTCTGCGAGGCGGTAGCGCTACTCACTGCGTCACCGTACTTGGAAACAGTGGCTTAAAATAAGATCGTCAAGACTCAACGGACTAATCTGAGGAAGTGACAAAGTGGACACCACCTTTGTGAGTTTGTCACAAACTGCCACAAGTGAAGGCTAATGTGACTGATCTTAAAGCAGGGCGCTGTGTGCGAAGAGGTCACAGATTGCACGCGGGGAGAGCAGATGCTGTCATTCAAAAGCAACTTAACACTTGACAATGTTTACCTTCCAAAAATATCCTCCCACGAAGGGGTTTCTTTAGCAAAGCATAAGGTAGCTATTGTCTATGTATAATGGAGAACGTGTTTGTATGTTTGTGTCTGCCCTGAGTGGATGGGGCTCGATCGTTCATGAATGCAAATTGCATCCGCACATCATCAAGGATTGTGTGTCTTATTTCAGAATTAATTCATGCTTACCGATAACTCATATGAAATGTTAACACTATTTCAGTTTTAAATTCCAACATTTACATGAGCATCATCAATCCTCTTAAGCACACTTCTGCATTTATCGTGACGTCAGGGAACGTGTTACAAGTTTGGAGCAAGATTCCCGGTCGGGCGGGCACTCTGCTAGCTGTAATCAAGCTAGCATAAGCGCGCATGCGTGCGTGCACGCACAGACTGTAGACGTATGACCCGTGATGCACTGAACACTCAGAGTGCCTTCGCTTACTATTAATTAAAAACAAGCGCTTTGTTCAATCCTTAATCGGTGTTAATAATAAACTGTTATAATTGTTTTTGTACTTTCAATAATAAATGGCATTTGCTCAAAAAAACCTCAAGAAAAAACAAAACTAAGCAGAATCATCACCACAACTGCGGAGTGCATTTGCGATCACATTCAGGTCCCCCGTCATAGTAACGTGGAATTCATACCTTTGGCTTAAAAGCAGCAAACACAGAGGAACACTCTACTATTATTACTGATTATCCGACCACACTTCGATCAGTAAAGTAACCAAGTAGCATTGCAGCACCGCGCGGTTGGAGAGGTGGTGCAGTGTCGCGTTCACTGTAACCATCAACCCACTAACCCAAGTCACATTGCCATTTTAGCGATCGCTATGACCGACACGTCATAGTGAAGGCCTTAATTCAGAAACGGACTTCGGGAGTGTCAAATAGTGCTACACGTTATTTTAAAATTGCGTCAGAGCCTCCTTGTGCACATAAATGTTTTATGGCCAGCAGGTAGAGAAACACAATTAGGAATAATGAAAGGAAGGCGAGTTAGATTTCTGGATTTATAATGAGGGAACAAGAGACCGAATATAAATGTGTTTTGACTGGGACCATGTATGGGTAACATAAGTAAGCCGGGCGAGTCTGCGAATTGAACGAGTGAGCAAATTCGAACGACTGGATTCAAGTGGGATGAGAATGTAACGCAACATCCGCGAGAGTAAACATTAGGAGCCAAACGGAGAGAAAGCCACGATGGCTGACGTCTATGAGAGCAGCGCCTCGAGAGCGACGCGGCTCACGCGCCTCTCGCTCGACGTGACACCGGCGCGTGACGTGAGACTCGCGTGCCTCCTCGCGGAACGCGCACCTCTCCCAGTCGGAGAAAATCCAAGCCGACGGAGGAAGGAGCGCAAACACTCCCGGGGGAAACACCTTTATAGTTGGCGCAATTAATTAAAATCGGCCAATAATTGACTTCCACGCACGAGCCCCCCACCGCACCAACTGTACCCGGTCCGCCGCACGGAGAAACGTCACCAATTATTCACATTTCTTGCCGACGGCGTTAAGGCAGCAGCATGGGGTTGCCTTGCGTGATTTAAAAACGTTTATTATTTTATATGAACCGTGTATTGTACGAGGTAGAAGTAAACTGATAGGCATCAGTGCAAATACAAGTTGGTTCAAAACCGACAGGGGGACATTCTCTGCCATTGATGTGGCCGATGTGTCTGCTGGACTCCGCACCTCATTGGCAGCGTGCGGGGCAGTCCTACTCACTGCCCTCCGCAATCAGAGCGTCATCTGCAATGAAAGGCCGGGAAGAATGAATGAAATACCGCTGGTGCGAGCCGCTGGCTGGGAATCCAACTCGTGATAGTCAGTGTGAAGGCGCGGTGCGCTCGCCAATGTGCCATTGCTCCAACCCCTTTGATACGTTGTAAAATATAAACGCTTACTTATTATAAAATAATCGTACAGAACGTAAAGTTTAGACAACGTTATTATAGTGAATGGAGTTTAAATGTATGATTGTTGGCACTGAGAGGCAAAGCAGAAAGCCATTTATTTCTTATAATGACAAACGTCTTGTATTCATCATTCAATCTGTCGGGTCCCCTGAAGCTGATGACATCATGGATTCACTGTGTGTATATGTACATTACCGAGTTACGCAGTAACCCCCCCCCCCGCCTGATCTCAAGACCGGCTGTCAGCGAGTACCTGTTAAGGATATCCGTTCAATCCCTTCACCCGCAGTCAGGCGTCTGACCAAACGTGACAGCTCCATCTCCCTGCGATCCACCAACCCCCCTCCCAAACGTTGTGTAAGTTGTTCAGGCTCGGCTATCAAGAAGCTCCCCCCCCCGCCCTTCCTGCACGCGAGAGGCACTTAAAAACACGGGCTCCCCAGAGATTCGCTCGCCGGGAGGAATTTTAAAATAAATAACAGAGACACAACACAAGCGGAGACTATTAATGCGTCGCCATTTAACTCGGGGTCACGCGGGCCGGCGCGGTAATGGCCATCTGCCTCACGAGTTCAAAGTCCCGGCCGCGTCGCACCGCTCGATCCGCGGCGGTGAGGTCGGCGCGCCATCGATCGCCCGCGCTGGCGCGCGGCCTCCGGCGTGGCCGGGGAGCAGCGGAACCCGCGCGCGTAACGAACGCCCTAAGGTCGCCGCTGTGTGCGTGCGTGCGTGCGTACGCGTGTTGCGCGTTTGCAGCGCTCGGTGGCCGGGCTGTGTTGGCGACGTGATGCGCGCCGCTAAATTAATTATCCTGGAGGAGGCGACTTGATGAATACGCCAGCTGTGGGGGTAAGCCAGGCGTCCGTTAAGGAGGCAGTACAGCAGGAAGGTTGCAGCGCGGGGTCTGACTGACGCACCGTGTCATCTACGTTGTCTTGCCGGTGGGGTTTGGTGTCGGTGGCGTGCGACCTGGTTCGAGGAATTAAATGGGCCTCTAATGATAATTCCCCCCCCCCTATTTTTACAGCCGTGCCTGGGCCCCTCTGACCTATGGGTCGTGGTACAGTTGCACCGCCCGCAGGCTCGATAGCCATCCCAGTTAGGTACCTGTGCTGATATTCATGTTTCCATCTTTAATTTCAAAACCTAAAAAATAAAATATTGGTCAAACACCCCAAGCAAGACCCTCTTAATAATTTCCTGGGTTAAAACAAATAACGATGCAAGTAAACTGATAACGCGTAACGTTTTTCCACCACCATCTAAAACAGTAAAAAAACGCGCGTACAAACGCTGAAAACCGCAGCTCGTTTTCGAATCCCCATTATTGGCGGCGAGTGAATCTGCTTGAATAAGGAGCAACCTTTAGTTGAAAGAGTTAAAGCAGTCGAGAGAGAACCCTGCTACCTGCTGATGACTAAATATACCAGGGCTGAGCAGCATGGACTGCAAGTTGCCAAGACCCCTCTTTGGTGTTGTGTCATAATGAGAGCTGCCAGAGGTGAGAATAAATATTAATACTGCACGCGTCTGCTGCCTGCTGTGCAGCCGCAGGCTGCTCACTGGGGACCCTCACCCATACCCAATTATCTCTGACTGACAGGACGCTTAACTTTCATCCTTGAATCACTGACCAAGGTTTGGTCTTTCCTTTCACAGAGCCAGCCATCATGGCGTTGGAGCTTATGCGATCCCCCAGACTTGACTAATACGGCTTTCTCCCCGCACAGTGCAACTGCCTGCTCCGATCGTCGCGAGCATTAACCCCTCCGTCGCTCTGCGGGACGGGAAAAACAACCACGAGCTAACCGGTGGCCCCTCGTCAAGATGTGGCACAGGTGAGTTCAGGGTGACCCTGTCGATAGATGGTACACCGAGCCGACCACTACTGTTGAGAGCCTGGGTTTGATTGCCGGGTTTAATAGGTGAATTTGAATCCTGGATTTTAGTCCCGTGGATTAAATCCTGGGCTCGGCCTGGGTTTGAATCTCAGACAGCTATTTGTGATTACACCCAAGCACAGTGCCAATACTTGGTGAACAAACTGGAAAAGTAAAAACTCTCCAGTAGCAAGCAATTCCAGTTGCCTAAACAAGAAGTGGAACATACGACTCAATGCCCGATTCACACTGACAAAGGAAGCATCACAATAATACACCACTCCGCTATACAACTGACTCAACCACCCAAGTAACATTATAACTGTTGCGCTACATCAACATTAACCATAAGAAGATGCGACAATTATAACGTCAGACTAACTCCAAAAGCCTATCGATCTCACATTGTGGTGCGCAAAACAATGGCTCAGCTTGTCGCGAAGAGAATAAACGTTTTATGAAGTGCGCACAAATGAATGCAGGTCCTACATAAAATCTTTGCAATGCACCCATATGGCATGGAGCGAGAGGCCTCAGTGAAGTGATAACAACATTAGTTGTGTGGGATCATCATCATCGCTGTATATTCCAAAGTGCAATTGAAGATTCTGGTGACTGCAGGCATTCTGTAAGGGCATCTCCTCAATGCAGTCTTGATGGCCATTAGCCGTAACTGTGACACGGCGTTTTGACAGAAACACATGGAAAATACAACAGACAAAATCAGCAGATGTTTTCAAATTCACTTGTTTTTCCTAAAATTGGCCCAACAGTGCTGCAGGTTTTTTGTTCATGTCCCTGTGGGATTTGTAGGTAGGATGCAACATCAAGCCACCACCTACATATTTTCAAACGTACAAAAACTAAATATACAAAGTCCTCTCTCCCAAACACTGTTTATTATTGGTATTATTATTATCATCAGCCATGACCAATCAACGGCTAAAGGTCACCCCCAAGCCATCGTCATTTGTCACTCTCCGGTGATGCGCGATACCGTACGCACACATACGTATATATTTAAAATCGTTGCGGTATTAGCAGATGACGGTAAAGAAATCCCGCGGCGACGGCCTCCGATTGAGACTCAGTTGGTACAATCACGAGTACGTCCACCGCGCAGCCTCTACCACACAGTGTCCCGAGGCCAATCACTCCAGAGTGGCCCAAAAGATGGTCATGTGACCAGGGCTGCCTGTAGGAGAGGAGGAGGAGG
>JAZEWT010000028.1:8621018-8631026 GCA_036362905.1 Mordacia mordax
AGTGGGCGACCAGCACCACGCCCGGCCACCTTTCTCTCCCTCGTTGTCATGTTCACACACCGCACCGAATACGTATTTGAAGCCGAGTCAATCTCGGTGGAGGCTCAAGGCCGCTTGAGCAAATCTCCACAAGCGTGATTCCAAGCTGGGTCGCCGGGTTCACGCAGTGCGCTCGTCGCTTCACCACCGCTCGTTTAAACACACTCACGGGGCGGCGAACAGTCATCGCTCGCCACCGCCGCTCGCGTCCTCCTCACAACCTCCGCCTCATCCTGCTGTTGTTGTTCGTCACTTCCAGCGAGAAACCTCACGCCTCTCCTGTCACGGCTGTCTACCTGGCGTTGCAATGCTCGACGGGAGCGGTCAACGCTGCGCAGCCATCTCACCGTGATCTCGTCAAGTCGCGGGACCGCAAGTGCGCATCCATGTTTCCTTAAGCAATAATGACATGAGTAAGCAGAGAGAATGGAGCAAGTGTTGGTACCTATTTATCTACGTGGACGTCCGCAACCAAGGTACCAGAGTCGAATCATACACAGGAACTATCTGCACAACATCAGGGAGTTTATGTATTTTTTATAGTTTTACTTCCCACTTACTGGCTACTCTTCTAAAAAGTAAACATAATTTCAGCTTTAAATTGCCAAGAGTTGTTCTATATTTTGCTCAGAAAAAAGTTCCCACACCTATGCCCGAATCCCCAGCTGTATAGATGTTGTGCTCACTCACTTCCACACCGAAGGGTCAAGTGCTGCTGTTAGTGAGCACCGATGAAGGTCTGCACGGCACACCAAGGGGCTGGGTGACTAGCACCACACCCGGCTTCCTTCGCCTCCATCGTGACCATATTTACACACCACACCAGGTGCTCGTTTGTGGTTGAGTTGACCAAGGAGAGGGCCAGGACTGCCTCAGAATATAGTCACTGGTGTTCGTGGCTATGACTCAGAATAAAACTCGGGTCGCCGGGTTCAGAGCGCAGTGCAAAATCCCCGCCACAATAGCGCTCTCCATACACACACACACACGCAGAAGCGCTCTCCATACACACACACACACACACGCAGAAGCGCTCTCCATACACACACACGCACTACGCACACACGGTGAGAAATGGCACTCGTGGGCATCAACCAAGATATATCAGGAGCCTGGCCATTGCCACGTCTCGTTTACCAATCTGCCATGCACGTGCCATTTAATTGCGGTTAATAATCGGGTGGATTAGACGTCCGCGTAATTTAAATAATGCACGCTTGCTCCGGCTTTGAGCACGGTTGCCAGCTTTTGGATAAGAGGGGGGAACCGCCGACACGAGCCAGGTCTTCAACAGGTCTGGAGTCCAAAAAAATAAAACAAAACTACCATTACATGGCGCTTCCATCTCGGGCACATTCATAATTACAAACGCACACAGTGTTTACAGTAGCTGTGTAACGTAAGTGAAAGATGTCTACTGACGGAGAAGGCACGATGTGGAGATGGGCGGGTGCGGCGACGTTTCCGCAACCCCGCATATCTCCGCGAGCTGGCTCATCACTGCTGACGTGATAGCTTGTACTGCGCAGAGACAGCTGCCAGTGGGGGATCTCCCTGTAACTATACTGCAGTTAGGAGGGAAAGGCAATGGTTGAAATGCGATCGAATGCAAGGCACTCTGAATTGCTGACGAATATATCAACAATCGTTAGTTTATACAATAGTTACAATAGAATAGAGCAGTGTTTGTATATATGTTTGTCCAAACTGAGGATAGCGGAGTTCAAATCCTTCGCAGGAGCAAACTTCGTCTGCAAAACACCACGGCTGTTAGGTCTCATTTCAGCTCTACTTCCCACTTAGCGATTACTCTTATGAAACTTCAACACGACTTCAGTTTAAAACTCCCACTTTTGCCCTGGTTCCATCAACCCTCATTATCACATTTATCTGGGAAGAAATTCAGGTTAAAGCCGTCATGGCAACATAAAATATCAACAATCCGAGACGTGAAAAGAACGTGTCACACACTTCGAACAAAATCGCCCACAACGCAGTAATAAGATCGTAGTGAATCTACACCGATTGGGTTAATCGAATGTTAATTAGAATGGACTCCGTAAGCTACAGGCACGAATTCGAATTTTTGGTTCTTGCCCATCATTGTCCTCACCTATCTATTCCATCATATATCTTGTGCACCACCTCTAGCTACACCACCTCCCTCTCCGCAACTTCTGGTCGTCTGGTCGCACCACACTTCCACTCTCCGGGTTCCAAGACTCGCTGCTTGGCTAATCTGGTCTCATAATGGTGGAATGGCGTCACTATATAAGCCATGACCACAGAGTCATTCACATAATTTCGAAATCTATTCTAGACATATCTATACAACCATTACTTACAGGTCTGACAACACAACTTTGTCACTTTGCAATGTTGGTCAACTGGTAGTATTTATTATGCATTTATGTATTTATTTATCATTAATCTGTAGGAGTGCGATGCTGTAAGTCGCCCTGGATAAGGACATCTGCTAATTAATGACAACGACACCGTGGACTCCTCGAGAGATACAAATAGGAACCGCGTGTACCGCGTGGACAGTGACCGCACAGTGGACACGTGGGCTCGCGCGCGTCCTGTTAAGCAGCGCGCTGCACAGATTGCGTTTTCCAGAGTTTCATGTTTTTTCGACCTCACGCCTAATTTTGATAAACGAGGTTGCGGAACACGGTTGCACGTTTACGGAGTGGTTAAAAATTAATCAGGATG
The DNA here is from genome assembly GCA_036362905.1 of Mordacia mordax. NCBI lineage: Eukaryota > Metazoa > Chordata > Hyperoartia > Petromyzontiformes > Petromyzontidae > Mordacia > Mordacia mordax. Next base: position 8,623,773 of record JAZEWT010000028.1, read on the forward strand.
ATTTCCATAACCTCTTCTGAAGTCATATCAGGCCACATTGCATTGAAAACGTATTGGTTATGCCGTATTATGATACATAAAGCATTATTCAATTTCATTTCACTTAAGAGATACTTTTTTTTCTGGGCGTTTCAAACAATTATCTGGCCCCAGCTTATTATTTATTTATATTTTTTCCTTACCATCTGAACATCCGTAGGCTTTGAGATTTCCCCACATTATACAGCGAGGGCCTGCTGGTTATTATTCATAAAGGCAACGCTATGCTCTAACGCTGCGAGGATCAGACTGCTTATACAAACTGTCGGAGACTTAGCTCTCTCCGTTTTCAAACAACACGCCAGATTTATTTTGTCTCATGTGGGGCTCCCTGCAACACGCTTGGCAATTAATAATGACTCCAAAATAAAAACGTATAGTCCCCGCGTCAATCCACTCACTAGATATAGGTTTCAACCCCCTCCCCGGCGCCACCTCCTGCAGAAGTTGATTCGGTCGCGAAGGTTCGTTTGGCCATACTTCACCATGACGGTGAAGGGAAAGAAGGGGACAGCAGGAATAGTTTTCCGATGCTGTTTTTCCTCTCACGTTAGAGAAACCTTCAGGCGTCTCAAAACAACATCTTTAGAAGACAATTCTCAATTACATTTTTTGTAAGAAGAGTCATTGTGCAAGGCACACAACCACTGCACCACCGTACTCAACTTTGCGACCAGTGGAAACCGTTATCAATTAAAGTCCACTAAGAATAGAAAATATTTGCATTACGTAGGAAACTAAGGTGTCCTCAATGTTCAAATAAGTGTTGGGCGGTTTCGCTGCCCCACTGGCGATGCCGAATCAGACGTAGATACTCTCAGGTGTGCCACATCCCAGACTTCCATATAACTAAACGCAGCCAACTTCTTAACATGTGGCACCACCTCAATGGGTAGGGCTTATGTTACCAGCCGTGACATTGGGATTACGATAATGATGACAGTGACGAAGATGACAATGTTGGCAATGACGCCGATGACGATAATGACGACAGTCAGTCCGTCAGTTTTATTTAAGCTGGAAGAAAACGCTTATACAGCTATTTTTAACAGCTGTCCAGCGGGGGAGGAGTAAGCATGTTACAATATCTCAGGGCACTAGGGGTAAATCCTCAGGACAAGCCGAGGTAGCATGTCTTTTGGCTGTGGGAGGAAATTGAGCAAAACACATGAGGACATGGGGAGAACACGCAAGCTACACACAAATAGGAGCACGAGCCTGGACTTGAACTCAGAAACTTCGCTCCCCGATGCACCGCTCACTCGTGATGGACACGGTCGCAAGCAGAACACAAAACATGGCACACAGCCAAATAAGGAAACCGTGCGTTGGGGGATATTATGGGGGGTGGAGGTGGTGGGGTTGGTGGTGGTGGTGGTGGGGGCGGTGGTTGAGAGACGTCCCGTGATCCGCCGGGCGTACGAGCAGCCGCTAATGTTCACTAAATTTCCAACCTGCCCCCCGCCGCAGTCTTTAATTGCCCACAATTACAGCGATTGCTCTGGTAATCCCCGAGCGCAGTTCCTCTCCGATTGCCAGGGCCTCAGCTGGAAGGGGCAACTGAGGTTGCCTGGAGCTCAGACACAGGCATGGGGCGGCCGGAGGAGGAGGGGGGGAACTGTTGATGAGCTCGGCGAGGTTGCCCCTATCCTCGGCTGCAGTCAGGCAAGTGGGTTGGCGGCCTAGCGGCGCTGCGCCTCACGTGTTGCTGGTGTTCTCCAGCACTCTACGTTTAATAATCACCGCAGCAGGAGGGATGTGTGGCAAAACCAATTGTTGCACGGTACTGCTATGCTCCTGTATCTATGCTCTTCGTCGTCGCCGGGCTGTACCAATGATAGAGTTGCTACCTCGGAGGCACAAAAAACCGGGATATCACGTCATGGAGGTAAAACGAATCAGACAGCGAGGACTGTACCTTTTGTCGATAGATCACAGATGTTTATAATTACAGAAGCACCCAGTGAGCTTGCGAGTTCTGGATGCAGAATCCTTGCAATACCAATAAACGTCCGAACTGACCAAAGGGTAAACAAACTTACAGCAACAATTTGCAAAAATTGAGCTCTAATCGTAATCAGAGAAATTAACAAAACACGCAAAATATTGCACAATTAAACAAATTCACAGTACCAACTTGTACAGAGATGAAGCCCCAATCACAAAGTAAACAATAGCACTCAATATTGCACACCACAAAACTGACAAATAATTCCAATAAATTAGTAATAACCAAATTAGTAATTGCTATGTAATAATAACCTATATAATAGACACCCCCCCCCCCCGCACTTTGAATCGTGACCGAGATTTACAAGGACAGCTGCCTCAAAAAGGGAGAAGTTGGAAGAAACTAGACAGGTGGGAAAATCTAAACCTCTCTCCTGCACGTCAAGTGCCGTCCAACACCACCCACAAATCTCGAGGGGGGGGCTCCATTCAGCAGTGGCATGATTGACAGTTGTACATTGCATCGCACAGACGATGCACGCAAACACAACGCTGCAATCCCGCAAACGAGCAGACGATTCTGTCACTCCTCGTATCACCCCCTCCCTTATCCACCTTCCCTCTCCCCTGCACCCTCACCCCCATTGTGGACAACTGTACGGGTGACTGACGACGGTCCGCACTTGTCTATGTACGCTGCTACACGTACGTAGAAGGGTTGTTTGTAATTGTGTAAAGAAATAAAACGTGCAAGTTGTACGTGCCACTCGTACAAGATCGCAAATTTCACTTTAAGCAGAGACTCACAGTCGCTCTCCTGCTTGTGTGGAGGCTGTCCAGGTACAGTGCGCAGGAACAGCCGCCTTTATCTACCAGGAGCGGTGTTTTCAAAGCGTAGCCAGGACTCACATCTGGCTGACTCAACCTGAGCAGGCGAGCGTCAACACTTGGTTACCCACGCCCAGGACTCAAACGTGGACCCTGGGTTCGTCTGGCAGTACGTGAAGCGACTGCGTCCGCCGCTCCGCTCACCCAGGACAACAGCAATAACCGCTATCCGTCGATAAGTATCGGCGAGGTCACCACGGCACTGGTGTCAGGCTCGGTGCGCCGTTATGCCGCGGCGTCAAGTGTGGAAGTGCGACATGGAGAACACGAAAACTCCACGCAGAAAGGCACTCGAGCAAGGAACCAAATGCGGGTATTCTTGATGTGAGATGACCGCGCTACTCACTGCGCCATGTTTACAGACGTTGCTTCAATACACGACCGTAGCGATCATGTGGCAGCGCGCCCGACTGCAATCCTGCTTCGCTCGGTCCCCTGTGGTGAACTCGAGTTCTTGACCATCACCTTGTCCGCAGGTGAGGCCCTTTCCCCCCACCTCCCTGCTTCCAAGCCCCCACCCCTCCACCCAACCAAAGCCATTAAAACACTCGGCACCACACACCGATACTTTGTGAGACAGATTCACGAGACTGATAAAGGTTTCAGGATAATGGGTGTGCAAATGCATGCGGGCTGCATTAAAACCTCTCTCACTCTTCGTATTGCTTTACACACGTGCACGTACACACGTGCACGCACACACGTGCATGCTCTGTCTTTCAAGGTTTTCTTTCTCGTGCCCTCTGGCTCAAAATCCTCGATTTGTTGTCTGTGGTGTCGATACCACGCATGTTTGTAATCTAGTGATGTAAGAAGGTGGGGTCAGTGGGAATGTCAGCTGACTAACAAACGTCCCGGTTCGGCTGGGACCAGCCCTGGTTTCAGGGATCTGTCCATTGGTCCAAACGCAATGGTGAAATCGAGACACCTGTGCTGGAGTTTTACATTTTCTGGCCTCATGCTCGACTCATGATACTGTAAAAGCGGCGGTGCCACCTGAATAGTAGGCAGGAGTACTTCGGTGGTAGGTGGGGCCTATGAGATGTGGGCAAAAATATAGAAGAGGGGTGGGGATGACCTTGGAAGGTCTGCCAGCTCACCATGTGTCCTAGTTGAGCCTCCCAGAAATTTGGCAAATTTTCAGTCAATCAGTTTTTATTCAATGCTGGAAGGAACAGATGAGCTCTATAGCACTTTTTAACAGTTGTTCAAGCAGAAAGGGTAAGCAACTGAGTCGATAACTTGGGCTATACCTGGGATGGGATGCCAGTACATTGCAGGGCACCGGGGGTGAAATATTCAGGTCAATTTAGCATAGAGGGCATATTTTTGGAGGGTGGGAGGAAACTGGAGTACCTGGCAAAACCCACGCAGACACGGGCAGAAAGTGCAAACTTCACACAGCAAGGCAGCACCCGAGCCAGGAATCTAACCCAGTTCCCTTCTTGCTGCGGGGTGTTTGTCCCTCTTGCTCGCATGCCAAGGATGCACGACAATGATCAATGATGTGTTCTGTCTGCACGGCCGGTCTGCAGTGCCCCAGCGCATGTGAGAGGCAACACTGCAAATAGGCTCCAGACTCATTAGTGCACTGGCATTTTTTAGAACTCTCCTCTCGTTTGGACTTTCTCTGAGCTCTCCATCCCAAACAAACACATGCCAAACACCTAAATGAAACTGGCTTAACATCCTGTATGCGGATCCCTGTGCGAATGCTATTAAACTCTTAGTGGAGTTTTCCCAATTAAGAATACATTGTAATGTTAATTGGTGCGTTTCCACCACTCATGGTTAAATAAAAACGTGAGCGGCAATCCAGCAGGAATGCACTCAAGGTTGTGTACAAATAAACGTTAGATCCGGCATCGAGAAGGGGTCCAACATCTTCCTTTCAGAGATCAATGCAGCAGAATGGATGAGGTCTCACTCGTGAAAGGCAAACGAGAGTTACCCTGGGGGCAGCGACAAGTATCATGCAGCAAGATATAACTGTAATGATAATAATCGGGCGGCACGGTGGCAAGTCGCGCAGCTAACCCCAACGTAATGTCACTTGGAGTCCGGGCACTCTGGGTCAGGTCTCCCTTAGTGAATGAGTCTACAGAGATGTTCCACACTCATAACGATCCAAAGAAATTGTCATCAGAACACTCGGCCATAAAATTCTTCCCCAATACTCTCACCACTGGAGGGGGAGCCGGCCGACCTGGATCAACCGGGATAGCGGCCGTTTAACCCGGCAACAACAACCAGACAACAACTGACGTTAACACAATGCATTATACTGCCCACAGCATAGCTCTACAGCCCAGAATATCTAGTTTGGTGGTGGCGGTGGTGGCCACTGCAAGTGCTATCCAGGCTCAACCTTGCTTAGTGTCAAAGATCCAAAGTAGCCATCACGAGTTAAAATTTATCGAAAAGCATCGAATTTAAGAGATGCATAACATTTCCAGCAGCCGAAGAACCAATGTTAACCATCATCATCATCACCCTTGATGGCCAAGCAAGTATTCATGGCTGCAGTGGCGCTGTTTATGTTCTTGATCTGGAATCACCTGAAGCAATCAGGAGCGGCCGAGGAGTTGTGCGTTGCTTAAATAACGCACACGCGCCCACCGTGTCATTGTCCCGTTTTATAATAAATTTCTTTCCCAGCCCCCTCCCACTGCCTCCCCGATTCACTGAGAACCCCTCTTCCCCACCACCAACCCCTCTTTCTCAAACCCCCCCCCGTCCCACACCGCCCTCGGCCGTAGCAGAGTGTGGTGCCTAAGTGGAAACACATGTTTGCATTTCTCAACAATTTGCCGCGTGGGCTCGGGGTTCTGGAGAGGAGGAGAGGCTCCGGGCAGATGGTTACAATCAGCAGTGTTACTTCAATCATGGGGCAGCATAGGGACGGCCCATCACAATTCATCTGCACTTCTCTCTCGCTCTTGTTCCCTCTGTATCGCTTCACTCCTGCGACCACTGTTCCTACACCCACACCTCTCTCTCACTACTTCTTTTAATCATTATCCGTCTCCCATGCGTCCCTTTTGGTTCAGAGTCCTACTTATATTATGTCTTGATAGTGAGGGATGGCGACTGCTTGGGAAGAAGGCCTTAGTACAGCAGTGGATTATGATGCATTGTAGCGCTGTCGCCTCACAGAAAAAAGGAGCCAGGTTGGATTCCCAGATCAGATGCCTTTCTGTATGAAGTTCGTTTGTTCTTCCCGTGTTTGTGTGGGTTTTGCAGGTACTCCTGTTTCCCCCCACCGTCCAAAGACTAGGTTAATTGGCCTACTGAGTAAATTGCCCCAAAAAGTTTGCCCTGCGATGTACTGGCGTCACATCGTGGGTAGAGCCCCACCTTCCGCCTCCTGTCGGCGGGATAGGCTCCGGTCCCCCGCGACCCTTTCAGGATTACGTGGGTATTCATAAAGATGACGTAGCTAATGATGACGACGTTGGAAATGTGTGGCCATTCATCTCGTGATGTAATTCAATACCCAACACATTGCGATGAGACAATCCGGCAGTACCACAATTAACCATCATTATCAATACCCACTTAATCCTATACAGGGTTTCGGGGTGCCAGAGCATATCCCAACAGCACAGGGCACAAGTAATATAACTAAGATGAGACGTCAGTCCACTGCGAGCCACGAGGAGTATTTAGTCAGAAGGCCAATTAACCTGAGGCTACACGTGTCTTCAGACTGTGGGCGGAAACCGGAGTACCTAGCAAAAACCCACCCAGACACGAAGAGCGCATGGAAACGTCATAGAAAAAAAGCTAGAAAATCGAACCTGTGACCTTCTTGCTATGAGGTGACTGCGCTACCCACCACACTACTGTAACACGCATGGGATTTTGTGAAAAACAAAAAAACGCTTAAAAATCTCACCATGAACAGCGGGCGTCGACAGAAAATAAATAAATAAAATTCGACACACGCATCAAAAACCCCCCAAAACGTCGCACACCGCATTGGACACCCGTCAAGCCAAACACAAGGCCTACCGGTTACTTTGGAAAACTTGGTGTTTGTTTTGGGCTCGTTCACCAACTACGCTGGACCCGGTTTGCTACTGACGCTGCGCCAGAAGTCCCCGCGTCCCCCCCCTCCCCGCCATACCTTCTCGCAGGTGAAGGAAGCGCCAGCTCACATGCGGGTGGTGGTAACAGAGCCTCCTCCCGCGCGGGGCTGGGCACGGATGATTGTCTACAGGTGTGGCCGCGCTGCGTTGCTCTCCTCTCTCCGCGCGGATGAACTCCGCTCTTTCCGAACGACGAATAATCACCATTGTTGTTTATGACAATAAACGGTCGTTATTGTAATGATAATTGCGCGGCAGCTTAAACCACTTCCGGCCGCCCACACAC
>JAZEWT010000028.1:8640132-8654190 GCA_036362905.1 Mordacia mordax
TGGGAAAGTGAGCGTGTGGGTGGGCAAGTCAGCGTGTGGGTGGGCAAGTCAGCGTGTGGGTGGGCAAGTCAGCGTGCGCGCACGTGAGCGAGTGTTACGAAGGGATTCACGCACGCACCGATTCACGCACGCACCGATTCACGCACGCACCGATTCACGCACGCACCGATTCACGCGCGCGCATGCAGTAGCAACCGCCGGTCACCATTGCATGGCATGGCATGGTAACATTGCTGAGGTGACCTGTGCCAGGCCAGGTGGTACCTTGAGGCCACGTTAACAAAGACAAACGTCTCCCGTGTAGGCTTAACAGACTTTAGGGTTAAGTGCCTTTAGCGAGTATAGCCTATGAAGGCTGACACGGCAAACGAGGTGTGAGTGGCTAGCACCCCGCCCATGGCCTTTGTCTTCCTAGTGGCGATGTTTACATTCCCTACTGGGTACTCATTTGAGGCTGAGTCGATCTAGTGGAGGCCCGCGACCGGTTAGGAAAATCGTCACTGGTATTTGCTGTGAGCAGGATTCGAACTTGGATTGCCAAGTTTGCAGCCCAGCGCACTGACCCATTCCGCTCCTCTACACACACATAGTGATGCCTCATACAGCCATCGGGAGTTTTGGAGGAAGTGCACTTATAAGGGTTCTGCACACACACACACAACATGTGTGGCACATACACATGGACCCAGTCACACTCACACCTTTGACAAACTGGCTACTGAAACGTTGAGGTTAGAATACAGGCCAAACCCTGTTCCCGCATGTGGAATGTATCGCCAGAGGAAGACATTTACGACAGTTCGACAATTATTACAGTGCTGCTCAATGTATCGAGAACCGATCCTGAACGCCATTCAGTCGCCTACCCAGACAGGCAGGTCATCACTGGAGCTTGCCTAAGAAAGCCTGACTGCTCCCTGAGAGACGCTCCATGTCAAAACCATCGCAAGGGTTGCAATCATGTATATATCTATAATACAGCAGGTGTTTGCATGTGTGTGTGTACGTCTGCATTCAGGGTGCTAAGTGTAACAGGTTGGAATCCTTCATGAGGACAAATTGTATCTGCACAACATTGATACTTGTATGTCTTGTTTCAGATTTACTTCTCACTTATTAATTACGCTTCTGACACGTTGACACGATTTAAGCTTTAAATCCCCTACTTACACATTACCACCAAACGTCATAAGCGTTCTCCTCCGTTCATCATGACGTCAGAAGAATGCGTTACTCACTTGGAACAAGATCGCTCGTGGGGAGGGGAGGCAGATGCTTTACTCGTTGAACCAGTGCAGCCAATGTACATTCCCAGAAGGCCGTGGGGCCACAGTTGCGTAAAAAAGTTTATATTTTTTACGTGGAGACACAAATATGGTAAGGAGGCGTTATTTAGCAGATGGCCGCTGTCTGCCTATAGTCGTAAAGTATTGGGTTGTTGACTTAAGGGTTATTTACTTGGGGTTGTAAACGTTGATTTTAGTACATATGGAGTTAAAGCTGGTTTTCTAAGATGGCCACGGGGACACGTTACGGATTGGAACGTGTCAGTGAGCACCTATGAACAAGCCCAAGCTCCACGCTCACAAATGTAACCAAGGTGGGCACGTTAACGCCCTTGCCCTTTGCTTATAAACCATCGGAGAGGCCCACGAAGATCACGAGGGCTGTTCAGTGAAGATACACTTGGACCATACGGCGCGCGTAGGAACGACACCACGTAAAACACCTCTCTCGAGCACTCTCTCCCAGCACCACCCCTCCGGCTTCTGGCCCCCCAATGCTAACACTCACCCCCCTTCCTACCCCCCCCCCCAACAAATCCAAACAACCCAGCAACTCATGCGTACACACGCTCGGAACACGCGCACACAATTACCGCTCGTTTGATTTCCCCGTCTCTGCGTCACGAAACATAACAACGCGAAGCTCACGCAGAACGGAGCGAGAATGAGAGAGAAAGTCAACGAGAACGAGAGAGAGACTGCAGCACCGCGACTCATGCCTCTGAGAGTGCGCGCAGGCGCACTGCACCCGCAACGGAGTGTCACTCAAGTCGGGACACAACGAGGTGGAAGTGCGAATGTGTGAACATTGCTCATTTGGGATAGCCGTCTCGGGAATTGCTTTCCATTGCTGTTTTTTCGGGATAACTATGTCGAGCTTTCCATCTCCCTCGCCATGGCTATCTCGAAAGAACAGCTACGTAAAGCAATTCTCGTACGTCGAGCCATGAGACCCCACATCAGAACATAGCGGTATAAAGCGTTCCTCCTCTCTCCTTCGTGACGTTTCACCTTCCACACTGGAGGACTCATCAGGTTTGACAATGCCTCCAACGTTAGCGGGAAAGGAGCAGCTTCTTGAGAGTAAATACATCGAGGCGTGAAACCCGACATCGATACACACGCAGTGGTTGTTGGGTTTTCACGACGAATGGGGGGGGGGGTTCCCATGTGAGAACTGGTCGTTCTGTGCAGTACTAAAGGCGCTTTAACACAGGAGCCACCAGCGACGATGGTGATGAAATCACGATGACTTTAGGCACTCAGTCAGTTTTTACTTAAGCTAGGAGAAATCGTTGAGCTATGTAGCTCTTTTTAACAGCAGGATACAACATCTCAGGGCACCAATAGTAATTTCGTGAGAACAATTAACCGAGGCAGATAGATGTCTGTGGACTGTGGTAGGAAACTGGAGTACGAAGCAAAAATCCATGTGGACACTAGCAGAACATGCAAACTCCACATAGAAAAGTAGCCAAACCAGGAATCAAACCCAGGGTATTCTTGCTGTGAGGCAGCAGCGTTAATCACCACTCGGCCAATGTGCCACCCCGCTCGCCGTGTTAAACTCTTAAAGCCTCGTTAATAGACCCTTGGCTTGAATGCCTTGCCTCAAAAAAAATCACCAGGTAATGCTGTACATGGAGCCAGCGACTTTCGCTATATTCTGTGCTTCTGCTGACACGAAATGCCACTCCCCGGACATGTTCTTTAGCTGCTAACGTCCATTAGCAAAGGTGAACAGGTTCACAGAATGTTTCTTATTTTCTAGGTGATGTTGCGGCAGCCGCAACCTGGGCTCCTACAATGAGCGATTCGGCAAAGGCTACCAGATGATCTGGCGCTGGAAGCTACGGATGTCTGTGGGATGACGGCTGGTAGGTGGATGCTACTGGTGAACCTCTAATGATGCGCTCATCCTATCAACCCACAGCATCATCCTGATGCCAACTCGCACGCTGCGGAGAACGAGAATGGAGGCTCTAAACTGCACCTCACAAGACAGAAAGTTCTGCCCAAGGAAGTTCGATTCCTACCTCAGGCACATTTCTGTGTGGAGTTTGTATGTGCTCCCCTTGTCCTACGTGGGTTTCCTCCAGTTTCCTCTCACAACAAAAAAAGACTGTTTGACTAGCTGGATGATAACATCATAAGACTTTAGTATACAGTGTCTCACAAATTGGCGCCGGCTGTCAACGTGGTTTCCTCTGGGTGAAAGGCACTGCTATATAAATGTAATACATTGTTATTATGTTCAGAGAATGTATTAAGTTGCAGCTGTTTCAAAAATAGTGGAAGACGTGGGCCTCCGTCCGACCTCCAAACGCGTGCAGCTCACTCACGTGCGTATCTGGCACAGTCACATCGTGGTTAAATTGTGGTGACATCATAGTGACATCATGGTGACATCATGGACATTGACCCTGCACTTAAAAGCAATGTTCAGGGTCTTGTGTGTTACAACCACAGTCCATCATCGAAAGAGTTAGACAATACGGTTATCCTGAAAGAGCAGCTCGTGAACAGTTCTAAAATTAATAGTGTTTAAAAAATCAATGAAGCGATTCAAATGGTGGGTCAAGACCCAATGGACTGCGAGTACTACCAAGTGGTTTGTGGAGACCATTTTCCACGTGGGCCATGTGGAGCCCGACGTGCAAAAGTTGATAACCCCTGGATTAAATAAGGCAATAAGCAATAGTTAGCGACAGCATTTTAGTAGTCCCCACCTATAAGAGACCAGCATCATTCCACTTTCAAACGTCTCCCTTAGAGGCTGCATAATTCAATAATAATAATTGCATAGCGCTTTAATTTGAATGGTATTGTTGTACGGCCTTGCCTTGATCTCTGGTGGGAGGGGGGTCTGGAAAAAGAACAAGGTCATCGCATATTCACACTGAATACTGCTCAGCTAGCAGCATTGTCACCTAAAACATATCTCTATTTTAAGCACTACAGAATCCGTGTGCCCTCTTTCTGTCATTTAATTTGATTTCATGCATGTGTCTTGTCAGGATTGTAGGGCAGAACATTTCCTTCTTCTGACTGGGGCATGAATGCACTTCTGGGTGGATTTGTGTCCAGTTCCGAAAAAAACACATTTTCCCACAATGCAATGTACAAGCAACATTTTACAACTTTATTTTCCAGTAATATTTCCTTTGCATTATTAGGCAGGTTGCCCGTTGCTCAATAGTTATCGAGGTAAATATGGATATGCCTATTTAAAATTTGTAGTTATAAATATAGAGCGTGGGCAGGGTGGCCCAGTGGGTAGTGCTGTCACCTCACAGCAAGAAGGACCCGGGTTCGAATCTCGGCTCGGGTGCCTTTCTGTGTGGAGTTTTCACGTTCTCCCCGTGTCCGCGTGGGTTTTCGCCAGACACTTCAGTTTCCTCCCAGTCCAAAAAACATGCTGCTGCATAGGTTAATTGGCTTGCAGACTAAATTACCCTCAGTGCCCGGTGATGGACTGGCATCCGATGGCGGGTATATCCCTGCCTTGCGTCCTGTGTCTGCCGGGATAAGCTCTGGCTCACCGCGACCCTGTATTGGATTCAGTGGTTCTGACAATAAGATGAGAGGAGTTATAAATATACATAAATGAAATTTTAATCAAGCCTCATTATGTAAAGTGCAGTCTCTCGCTCTTGTTATCTACTAACCCTCTGTATCTAAATGCTATGAACAAGGGATTCTGACCGAAATGTCATCCTTTGTATGCACTGTTATTCTTTACAACACCGCACAGTGTTATTGACAAACCTGGTGGGTTATTTGCAGATCACTACTTTCGTGTGTGCTGGCTGAGGTTACCAGCAAATGACATCGTCGCACCTTGAGGTTGCCACCTGTTTGACTCAGGCAGTACCAGACCTGACATCTCTATCCGGGTGGCAGCAGGAATTGATTTGTACCGCGATCTGGAACCGGTGCTGTGTTACTGAACACGCTGTTCTGCTCTCGCAGACCCAGGCCTGACTGTGAACTCCGTGGGAAATGTGGCGACCTTAGATGACACGGTGTGAAGTCACGTAGAGCCGTGGTGTAGCTATTGAGCACGCAGGAGGTGCGACTGCACCGGGGCCAAGACGCCAGTCTACGACAAGAACCCATTCCAAGCGTACTCCGTCACCGAGAGCGTTACGCAATGAGCCGAGCAGAGCGCACAGTCTCCTCCAATGAGCAACAAACGCACCTGGGCAACGCGAGGCCCAAACCTCCTCCACCAGCCAATGCCGTCCCGGCCACAAGCGCTGCCGTGACATCCTCCTCGGCGACCGCAGTCTGCAAACAACGCAGCCGCGCCGAGGACAATCGCTCGTCCAGACGGGGCCCCCACCGACACGACGTCCATTGTTTGTTTTACAAAGAGCTCGGAGAAAATGAGCTTGCTGCGTGCGGGGCGTCTAGCGAGTGGCACGCAGCACGCCATTAACCTAATTGCCTCGGGGCCCCGACCCCATAATCACCCTCAGGTGTCCTTAATAAACCCAGGCGGGACGAATGTGAGCAGCACGCAGAGAGGAGACAATCCCGCGGGCCCACAATGGGCTCTTGCGCAACGGCTTAACCGGCCGAGGCACCATTTCTCTCTCACGTGGATGAGACTCGCGCGGATTCCCAGAGGGAGACATTGCGAGTGGGCGATTGTGAAAGTTTAGTTGAAAATGTGCAAACAAACCCCACACCTCCGTTCCGCGTGCAATAATAGCCTATTGCAATGCCTAGTTTGGCGAGTGCTGTTCAGGTGTTTAAGTATGCTTGACATCGCATGAGTGTGTAACGCAGTCCCACTATCCGTGTGTTTGTGTACCCATGTGTGCGGACATGGTACGTGTACGAGAGGTATATTTGTGTGTGTTTGTGCATACGTGTATCTGGAGAACTTGCCTCTACAGCCTGTTGGTGGCTATACGGATAGGGAGAGGTTCTTTGCTTCGTATGTTTGTAGATATGCATGAGAATGGACACCGGTTGACTCGGCCTCAAACGAATAACCTGGTCATTATCAAAATGTGAACCTCGCCACGAGGGACACACAAAGGTGAACAGGTGTGATCCTAGTCACCCACCCCCTAATGTGGTGTGCTGGCCCTCAGGTGCTCGCTATAAATACGTGACCTCAGTCTGTTGAGGCTATACATGAGTTATTTGTCTTGTGGGGAGCGGAAGCATAGCGGTACAACCCGGCAATCCAAGTTCAATTCCCGCTCATGGCCTACACCAGAGACGATTTTCTGAACCAGTCCTGGGCCCTCCTCCTATCGATCGTCTCAGTCTCATATGCGCACCCAACTGCCGAATGTAGTAAACATTGCTACTGCGCAGAGAGAGACAGTTGGGCCGTGGTGCTGGCCATCCACCTCATTATGTGCCCATGCTAGCCTTCATTGGTGCTGCCCGCTAACAACACTTGCCCCAATAGCCTGTTAAAGCTATATGGGGGACTTTCTTCTTTGCGCGGTGGGAGGACAATGTCCGTGAGCTCATGGGCACGGGCAGGAGACTGACACGGGTCGCGTGGCCTGGCCCGCGAGAGCGTGTGTTGTTTCGGAGCCTGCCTCTCTGATGACCTCCACTATTATGCAGTTAGGCTGCGTCTCAAAAACATTGAGTCATCATTCCCCTCGCTACAAACGTTCTGTGCCATTTGTTTAGCCTTTGGCCATTCTCGAATACGCTTGCACTTTAGCAGGACCGGCTAAGAGATGCATAGTCAAAGCGTCACTTGGCGAGGTTGCGGCGTTACCGTGGCGAGTTCACCCACAGTGTGCTCTAATACAGCACACCCCTGCCACACTAAGGTGGAATTTCCACCTTCGGCTAAGAAACTACAATGGAAATGAGCACTGCTCGGTGCTTTTGAATAGACATATTGAAATTGTTTGTGGCATAAGGCACACCGAAAATGTGACTCAGTTGCTTTAAAAAATCAACAGTGCCACTATTTAAGAGCTTCTTCCAGCGGACGAGTTCCACGGTTTGTGGTACAAGGATGAAAGGAACTGATGTGGTGGTGTACAAGGTCAAGCACTGTGCAATAATGAGTGAAAGCATGTCCACAGTGAGTTGAGCAAAGGAACTTGGGGCTTAGAGTACTACTGACAATAATATTCGCCAGCATCGAGAGCGACACACGTGGACGTTCATGGTGGTAGGAGAGGAGCCATGAGATCGCTAGCCAAAGGCAACGCAAGAACGTGTCACGGTTAACAGACACAATATTCAATCGGCTGTGGCTTTAGCGCCAAAACAGTTTGCAATGGTTCAATCCTGACATCTCAAACCCAAGTCGGATGTGAGTGCAGAGGATTGTGGGGCTTCAGATGAAATTGCCAAAAGTTCAAACAGAGGGGGTGGTGGCAGCAACACAAAGTGGCCTCCAACTAGCAGCAGACAGAGAATGACTGATCGACGGCATCAACGGCAAAAAATGGGGGGCGTGATTTCTAAAGGTTGCAGCAGCAGCAGCGGTGGTGGCGGTCGGCTTATCAGCAAGACAAGGCTGTCCCAAGCCGGCGATCGATGATTTCAGCACTGTGTGGATGCAATTGTGTCGAGCCTAGCGTGCGCTCAGTGGCCTAACAAACGTAACGTGTGTCAAGACGGACCATAAAGTACAATAAGTTTTTTAAAAATCACATCGTTGTGCATGTATGAGCAATGACCCGAACGTAGCGGGGATTGTTGCCACGTTCTATGGAGAATGGTCTCCCTCGAGCTTGCGCCTAGGGGGAGGAGACACATTGACAGGGCACCTGCGTGAACCACACTTCAGCGCTCGCTGCCGGGGCAGTGTCGAGTTGACAGACGCAGCTGATTTTAGGGCAATGGGGTCACATAATGCAGAAGGTCCCGGTCACAGCCCTGTCAATCACCGGCGAGTAAAAATGATGCCGTTACTCTATTGCCAGTTATGTTAGCTTTTAGCCGAGCATCAATGAGCAAGGTATTGTCCTGTGGCAGTTTGACCGAGATGAGATAATCGAGAGTTATAACACTCCGTTATTCCACTCCATCCGTCCTGCATTTGATGAAATATCACAATAAATCATCACCATTCGATTCAAGATTTTGTCGTTGAACATTCAGGATGAGTGTCGTAGCCACGAGTATGTTTAGGGATCACATGAAACAATTAATTATGTGTACCACGTGAAAGAGTTCATTCTTGCGCACAAGAATCCATGGATGTTTAAGAATCTGCAGTTTCGTTCCACTTCTAGATTTAACCCTCCATAAACAGACTGCGCACAGTCAGACATGTTTGTGGGGGCGGTGTTCCAGTAGTTCGTACACTGCACTCTGAACCTTACAATCTGGGTTCGATCCCCTGCCTCCCCTAACGTGGACAAGTCATCAGAACCAGCACTGATCAAACAACCCCCACCAAGTCGGTGGGGGGGGGGGTGTGTTCGACCATACTTCACCATGCCAGTCAGCATAGGTTAGTCAAGCAGCAGAGAAGCCAGGGGGAACACTTCACAGTGCCATGCGGTTCCACCATGCCTACGCTCCGCACACAACAGTTTCGTGGCTTGAGAAGAAATTATTTTACGCTTGGCACCATATTCCTAGGAAATCTCAACTTCTACGAAACGGGTACATTTCTGCGCAGCACACAAACCGCCAAGGTCTTGTTTTGTCTCCGCGACCAACACCACCCATTGTTTAGACGCAGTGTTAGCCACAGGAAGCAGGAGACCCAGGGAACAAATATTATATCTGCCCACACGGCGATCCCATCGCTGGCCGTTTCAAGGATAACAGGCGGTTGGGTTTTTGCGGTGAGGATTACAATATATATTTTTTAATTTTTCTAGTTTTTTACGTGAGTTATAAATCAATAAGCAACCACCATGAGAACGTTGCGATTGCAATATTAGGGGCTACTGTGTCGATGTAGGTTTTCACAGTTCAATACACGAGAAGTGACCTGAAGAGCTCCTCTTTCGGGATAGCGGTGACAAGTGTTCCTCATCCCTCCTTTGCGAAGATTGTTCTGCGACACTGAAGACACCACCGGAAGCCTGGTTGCATCATCAAAAGCATGAGGTAATATGCAGTTACACACCATAGTTGCAGGCACCACCCTGGTAATAAAGTACACACTGACTGGCACCTCGACAGTTACTGTAACAAGGATAACTGGTCCAGAATACTGATGAAGTGAAGGCCAAGCCTAAGCACTCTATAAATGCAATTATTATTATTATTAATTCTCTTACTGTTATACCTTCCCAAGGCCAGCATAGCGGTATGCTCAGAGATGGGAGCGGAGGGTAGTTCCAGTGCTTAACTAAACGAGCAGGACGACATGCGATGGGTCTAATAAAGGCCAGATTGTTACAAATTCAATGGAATGGTCGCGAGGGAAGAAACACCGGTGAGACTTTCTAAATAAATCATTTAATGAACACATTTGTATACTGATGATTGCTTCGAAAAGCTGCTCTCTCGGGCCAATCGTGATGGGGAGAGAGGCAGCGACCGACATAGCTGTCCCGAGAGAGCAGCTTTTCGAAGCAATCATCACGCATCGAGCCGTGAAAACCTATATCGTTACATTTGTAAATTAGCATTAAACGTCTAAGATCTGCATTTGTATCTCATGTCGTGTCATGAAAGCGTCAACTGTATTGTACTTTGAATTTTATTAAAAGACGGCGAGACTAAATCCGCTTTAATATTGACGGTGTTACAAAAATACCAGGAACCTCCTAGAAATCTATTTTATTTTCTCAGAGCATTCAAATGGAGGTTTAGGCCACTAGCTTCAAAAAACAACATTTTTACAAAATACGGACCCTTAATTTAATATATTGGCTTAAAGAATCGCTGCAGAATAAATAATGCAACTGGCTGATCAGTTGGACTGGTTGGGTAATCCGGTGGTATGCAATATTGATGCCACCATCAAAGCCTCACCTGCCTTAATTGGTACGTGGTAAAACGACGGCAAAGCAATGTTGCAAACTTGTGCCCAAACCCGTGCCTCTGCGCCGCCAGGAAAAGCACACAGCGATGATTCTGGTGCCGGCCCGCGACAGGCACTGCGATACAGGCAACAGTGGCACACGGTTCGTGTGTGGCTCGGCCGGAGCCGAGCCACACACGAACAAACAGCGACACGGTGAGGCGGCGCGAGTAGAGGACGGAGAGTGAAGCACTGACACGCGTGATGCTGCACTAGAGCTCAATACAAGTGTAAATGGGCATCCTCCACTCCGCCCCCCCAGCCAGCCACATGGATCGGAACCGTGTCATAGTGGAGAGGTCTGCGTGTCCGAATGCATTCCTGAGTTATGTTGTGGAGTCCAGTGCTCCTGCTAGCATCTCCTGTAGTGAATGGGTCTGGAGAATAGGGCGTCTACTATGTTCTCCCTTGGTGAACAGGTCTGGAGTCTCGCGCTTCTGTTAGGGTCTCCATTAGTGAACAGGTCTGCAACAAGGTTTCAGATAAATAACGATCTATAGACTCTCTGATTCATGGAAGTTGGTGTCAGGAATGACATTGGGGCCATAATATTCTGGTCCAATACCTCAACCTTTTGGATAGGGGAACAACCAGACAACTCTGGTCAACTCAGTTACCACCAATTTAAACCACAAAACATTCACATGTTTTGACACATATATAGGTGCAACAGGCACTACACACACATACTGCGCCTGAGGATGCCTCCAACGTGTGAGGAGAAACGTCGCGAGGAGAGGAAGCGAATGACGCGGCTGTCCCGAGAGAGCAGCTTTTCGAAGCAATCATCATGCATCGAACCATGAAAACCTACATCATTACATAACACAGTCGAGAATCTGGTATCGATTCTAGCGGTGTAAGGGGTAGCTGCCAAGCCATGAATGGGCAGCCATTCCCAAATATAAGTCCAGGATCCCGGGAGAGGCACGGGGTCCACATCATCAAGCAAGATACTCCATGGGCAGCACCGGGTTATGTGTGGGCAACCCCTCACTTTAGATGTCACCTGGTTTTGGTTTTGCTGAGAAGTACACTGCGAGTTGGGCGATGTCCAAAGTCTTTGTGAGTCTGCAACCTCGAGGTGCTCTTTCAAAGTACAAACATTGCCAAGGTGTGTGTTCGTCTGGAAAACTTCTCGATGATCATTCAATCGATTTGTGGCTTATGTTAATGAATGCCACAAGTTCTCAAATGAGAGATCATGAGTTCATGTTTAAAACGGTTAAAACTACGAAACGAACTGACCAATTCACTTGGCTCATCTTCCCCGGCGAGCTAGCGTTTACAATAGGCATGGCGCGTGATGCTTGCCCTGTTTCCAAACCATACACCGCGTAGACAGGTGACGTTGGGGAAGGTAGCAGCGAGGGGGTGGGGACGGAGCTGTAGAGACCCGTGGGCCACATGAGTAATTTATTACCAGTACATCTCTACGGGTCACCTTAATTACCGCGAGCACATTCCCCGAGACACTGCAGCGGTTGCCCTGCTTGGGCTGCCTTGTCAGGCGACTTACCCGGAGGTCTTCGCGCATTCAATAACGTGCGACCGACATTTATACAGCGCACTCGCCCAAGCGCACCACAGAAGAGGCTATGCACACAGCAGGCGTGAGCAGCAGGTTAATACCTGAACCAAGAAAAGGCAGCGACGCATGTTGACATCTGCATGGGGGATAGAGCATTGCTCCTTCGTGCGCGTAGGTTTTCTCCTGGTACTCCGGTTTCCTCCCAATTGTACAATAAACACGTATCACTAATTGGCTGAAAACATATTTTAATCAAAAATATATGAACAGACCTATGACTCAATGTGGATCTCCTGGATAAATAAGTTAACTTAACCTGATTACCGACCGGAAAAACAAACCCCACTAACAACGCACCATGGGATGGCCTTCATCCAACAGTAGACCGATAGACTCTCCAGCCTACAGACCAAATCACCGACCGGCGTGCGTGCGATCTCACTCGATGCGAAGCAATGCAGGGCTGCACCTGCACACCGCTCGCACCGGCGACCACCGAGAATTAAACAAGTAGACTATGTCGTAATTATTTTTAAAGGCCAAACACCAACCACAGCAGCAGTGAACAACAACGACAGCAACACCTGCAGACACTGAGGACAACACTAAGGACAATACTAAGGACAACACTAAGGACAACACTAAGACGTATCATCGGCATGAGAACACGATTACTCCAACAGTGGTGGTGGCGGCGGCAGCCGAAGAGTTAAAAATGCCGCAGAGTGATGCTTAAATAAAGATTAGTGGTGGCACGGGGTGGAGGGCTAGCGGAGGTGGGGAGGAGGTGCGAGAGGTTGGGGGTGGACGACCCGGCTTGGACGAAGCGCGGCTGTCAGCGAGTGGCGGCGGTGATCTCGACGGACCGCGGCCCTTGGCGCTGCCGTGTCCAACGCACCTCTAGGCCCTAATTAGACAGCGCCTTTGATCAGCACCGTCCCTGCAGGCATCTCCTTCTCCTCACCGCTCGCTGGCTCACAGCTCCGTCTCCATCACCTCTATCCCGGCGCATCTGTCAAGCGGGCGCTTTCGCAGGGGCCGTGAGCAAGGCCAGCCCTACCTGCCACGACCTGCCCTCCCCGCGCACTCTCTCTGATCTCGCTTGCCTCAAACGCTCTCTGTCCGTCACTCACTCTGTCCATCACCCTTTCTCTTCTCCGTGCCTCTCTGCCGTGCTGCCAGAAAGTAAGGAAAAACACTTCGTAGATTTTACAAACGCTTCCCCACACGCAGCATTTAAAGCGGCTCGAATGCATGTTGAACATCGAGGAACTGTCCGTTCGTGATTTTTCTGCGATCATCGGATTATAAATAAAATATAATTAATTACTGCGTTTTTCTTTCTGTGGTAGCTTTGTGGATAAGATTACATTTACTAGGAGAGTACCGGTTCTCCGAGTGACTGTTTTCTGATCATGGAGCACATTATTTGTTACGTCGTGATAAAAGTGTAAAAGCACTTATGAGGGATTAACATTGATGGAAAAAAAGGAATTTCATAATAATTACAATTGATAACACACTGATACTCATTTACTCTCAAAGGCATTTGTTCCAAGCTTCAAGGCATGTGGATACGGCAGAGGCAGAAGGCAGCCTTTAAAGCTAAAATAGTGTTAAGGTTTCAGAAGAGTAATCAATAAGTGGGAAGTAAAGCTGAAATAAGACTTAAAAGCCACCGTGTGGTGGAGATTAAATTTGTACTTGTAAAGAATTCGAACCCTGTACCTTCAGTGTGGTTATACATATATACAAACACTTGCTCCATTCAATACGTATATTATTACTGAGTGTGAGTTCAAACCGAAGCAAATTAACATATCGGCGTTCCACAAATGTCACCTTAACCCTGCCTGATCCCGCAGCCTCCCACCCTCACCAGCGGCGGCTGCTGCTGCTGCTGCCTCTCTAGCGGTTCTCATCAACGTGGCGAGACGCAGCCAATGAAATACACAAAACAAAGGATGGACGACCGAGATATAAAAAAAAACTTGACGGCCATGCGGCGCAATTTGCCGCAAGTTTTTCGCTCACCCCGGGACCTGGCAGCAGGCAAATCAGCTCATTAGCATGTCAAACGCATCCGCCACGCCGGTTGACGATGGCAGTCCTGCAGCTTTTGTTAGCGAGTGCCACGGCTCCTGCGCGGCTGACAGCAGGGCGTGTGGGCCCAAGCACGGACCGAGAGCGGAGAGAGGGGCGGCGCACGCTGCCCTCGCTCCCCCCACGTCGCGTCCCAACCCCCCCCCCCCCCCCCC
>JAZEWT010000028.1:8666089-8682449 GCA_036362905.1 Mordacia mordax
CGAGCGCTTGTTCCCGTACATCAGGACGCGTGCGGTGGCGGGAACATGCCCGAGAGTCGGTCCACTGAAGAGATGGATTGATGAAATCGTCCTGCGCTGTTGTAAGAATCTAGAGTGCATGCATCGTGGGATGGCGAGAGTCGACCAAGGCTAAGGATGACATTCGCCGAGCATATCAATCGCAGCTCTGCCCCACACCACAGACATATCCGCCCACATAGGCTCTCACCTGCTTGCATCTTGCAAGCGTTTTTTCATCTTCAGATCCGGGCATAAAAAAAATCGTGATAATTTTTCTCGCAACTCGCGAGGGGCCAGTCTTTGTAACAAGCATTATTACATCACAACGCCGCAATATAAAGGAATAAACTATAATTAGCGCTCATTCCAAAAATAATAATTCCGAAATGCGTTGTGCTAATTGCTACGCTGTATTTTCCCACCGAGGCGCCAACTGCCTCGAACCGAGCTAATTACGCGTAATCTGCCACTGACTCGAGACCGCACCAATTTTATTCATCCGACTGCGCCACGTATCCCTCCGCTGGTTCTACGTCTCTCACGGCGACGCCACGGCTCCGTACCAGACAGGCAAGGGGCCTTCCACCGCCATGCCTTAACTGACATTTGCACGAGCCTGACAGTGGCGATGACGATGATGATGATGCCGAGGAACTGTTGAGGTATCTGCATGTAAGAGGCAGCGTTTGTATCTATGTCAGCACTCAAAGTACCGGCTTTAAATCCTTCATAAGCTTACATTTTATCTGTACAACAGCAAGGCCTTTGTCTCTTTTCAGCCTTACTTTTCACAAGGATTACTCTTCTGAAACATTTTCAGTTTTAAATTCCCAATTTGCACAAGTACCATAAACCCTCTCAAGAAGTCTTCCGCCTTTACCCTAACGTTAAAAATTGTTTGCGTTTTGCACCATGTCACCCGTAGGGTGGGAACTCCGCCACTATATCAAATTGATCGTATAACAAACCACTAAGCCTGTGCTCCTTGAACGGATGGAGAACAGCCAAACCACACGACCTCGCTCCTGAAGCCCTGCGAGTAGACCTCTATTTTGGCAAAGCTGTCGAATGTAATGCTGTCTTCGCAGTAAGACATCATAAAAACAAATGTTGCAAATATTCTTTTTAACAGCCATTTTCATAAAGGCCGCATGTTGCCTGGAACGTGAGCACAAGATAATAAAGAGTATTTTTAAGTGATTTACACGTTTGCGAAAAGGCTACGGTGGTATAAAGCTTTATCTGTGCCAGTTGTCTCTTATCTCATCTCATTCTGAGAAACCGCTTAGTCCTGTACAGGGTCACAGTGAGCTGGAGCCTATTCCGGCACACACAGGGCGCAAGGCAGGCAACGTCAGTTCATCACCGAGCACTGCGGGAAATTTAGTCTGCAAGCCAATTAACTTATGCAGCAGCATGTTTTTTGGACTGTGGGAGAAAACCGGAGTGCCCGGCGAAAACCCACGCGGACACGGGGAGAACATGCAAACTCCACACAGAAAGGCACCCGAGCCGAGATTCGAACCCGGGCTCTTCTTGCTGTGAGGCGACAGCGCTACCCACTGGGCCACCGTGTCGCCACTGTGCCAGTTGTCATTAATAATAATGAAAAAATAATCACTCAAGCACTGGGAGTGTCCACAGTGGCCCGGACTCCATTCCAACAGGAGGTATGGCAGCGAAGACATATGTTAAGCTGCAAACAACGGCATGTTGTTTTAAACAGATAAAATGGGAACGATGAAAACAATCAACGTTAAGCATTAAAACATTGCGTCTACTTCACCTCGGTTTCCTTTTTTGTGTTTCTTTATAATCTTTTTTCAAAACCACACTTGCATTGTTTGCACCACAGATCCTCGGTCCCTCTGCTTTGCTCGTAAATAAACTTCAGAATGTAAATTGCGATAAGTCTTTCCTGGGCATGTAACACAGACAATCGCACAGACTCTCGCAAGATTGAAGATGCTTTGAGAACAGTGCACTTTCCTTCCTGTTACCGTCGCTCCCCCCGACCTCCTCCCCCAACCCCAACCAAAAACCCATCGCCATCACAACATACACCGTGCAAGATTCACGGGCATCTGTCAAAACCCAACAAGTGGCTTCCGACAGGGTAATCGGCGGATTACGTTTTGCGAGCGAATGTCCCGGAGAACCAAACCGCGACCATTGTCCGGCAGCGCCTCCTCGCTCGGCTCCTCAATCGCGACAACAATGGAGTGTCGTCGATATCGCGTCTCAACGGCCCCGTCGCCCGCCCGCGCGGGGGTCCTGTCGCCGCCGCCGCCGCCACCGCCGCCGCCGTCGCTGCGTCTTGCCGAGGGCGACGGTCGCACACCCGCCACCTCCCGTTCCCCGCCGTCGGAGAGAACAATAGGCGTCCGCGCGCGTTCATAAATGCCGTACGGTTCCTCCTCCTTCCGCTCCCCGCGTGTGGCCGCGGCTCGGAATCTGGTCACAGCGGCGTCGTGAGAAGACGCGCGGTCGCGTCGCTTCCGAGCGGCGCGGTCGCGTCGCTTCCGAGCGGCGCGGTCGCGTCGCTTCCGAGCGGCGCGGTCGCGTCGCTTCCGAGCGGCGCGGAGGAGGTGGGTGTGTGCGAGCCGCGAGCGGGCGTCCGCTGGACGCCGTCGCGAACCAACGAGGCAGTGCGGCCCGATTCGTCGCCCGCTCGTCCCAACGGGGCGTCTCTGTTGTGGGTGCCCATGAAACAGCGGCCGCGCCTCGCGCGGAACTGGCAGAGCCGAGAAAGGAGACGCGTCGCGGGCGGGCGGTGCGACAAATTAGCTGTCGCGCCCGCGGCACACGCGTCGTAACGTGCGCATGCAAAGACTGTTATTGTCATACACAGAGAAGCAAATCGTGTGCTGATGCTGTAATTAAGATAATGGAGAAAATATATCTTCGCAAATTATATGAAACAAATGTGAACTGGTAAAAATGAGACGATGAGAGACACAAACAAATAAAATATTGAATACTATTCAACAGAATGGTGGAAAAAATAACTATTCACGGCTCCTCTTTCATTCCGGTGCTAAATGAGGGCTTCTTCCCAAGGCATCTCAAGGTCATGGGGGCTTGGGAGTGTGGCGGGGAGCTGTTTATCCCATACTTCACCACACTGGTCAACGTGGGTCAGTGGAGTGGGGGGCAGGGAAGGGTGACCCAGACACGTTTCAGATCTCATTGTTCACAATTCTTAAATGATCAGTATTCTTTTTTTTACAAAATTCAGTAGATCTCATTGCATTCCTGAGACAGCATTAGATCCCAATTTTGTTTTTAAATCAAGAATTCAGTTTTGTCTGTTGGGGGCAGTTGGGAGACGCGCGTAAGCAACTACGCATAAATCACGTCCGAGACAATTACAACGCATGCGCCGCAATGCCAAACACATGTCCTGCGCGTAAGCGAGCGTCGACAAATCACCCGGCATCCTCGCTGGGGCCCAGCACAGGAAGCGGCGCTCGCTGCGCCTCGTTTAGCGGACATTTCTCCCTCCCGCTGCCGCCGCTGCCGAGTGAAACCGTCGGTTACAATGGAGGGGAACGGCAGCTGCGCGCATTACAAACGATCACTCGCTACGAACGGCACGAGGTGCCTGCTCGGCGGTCGTGATTCCACTGCGGGGTACAGTTAATATTAATCGTCTGTTCTGTACGATTAATTCTGCCTGGGTTGTTCTGTCTTATTCAGTATGATCGCATAATACTGACGACTGCATATGATAAGTCAAAAAGTACTTTTAGGTTCGGGCACGTAAAAGTGAAAATATTGGTCGCGAAAGCCTTCATATTAGACTGCACATGACATATGTATACTCTGAATTAACCTGTGCATTACCGATTCTCATATGCACAATTTGGCAATAGACGTACACTACGTTTAAGATCAATAGTCGTTATAAATTTGCTCATTCTATGAGCGGAGCCAAAATGACAGCACGTCACCTTGTTGGCACAGAGCCAATGTACAGACTCAAATATGACAAGTTAGGTCAAGTTTAGCATTCTCAGGGTTTACTGAAATTGTGTACACAAGGTACAGGTACAACTTTGGCGGCCTACCAGAGATCCCAGAAACTGGAGAAGAAATGTCTCCAACCCTGTCATATAAGTGTAACTTTATACCGATTCAAACTATCCAAACTTCGCAGAGACTTTCCAAAAGACGTTTGGTTAAGTTTGAATGATATAGCGCATGCTTGCACACACAGAGACGCCCATATAGCCTGAGCCAATGTGTAGGAGGACCAGGTCAGATGATCTTCACTGTTTTTGGTGGCCGTGAAAGGGAATAGAACTCTGGTCACCGGCGTGATTAGCGCAGCACACTGACCGCTACACTGTCGCGCACAAACACAACACACGTTGCCAAGAGATTTCCCAACTCAAGGAAGTCAACAAGAAGGATGGGAATATTGCGGTCACAGCTTGCATCACGAGCTTACGCAATTACCAATTACCAACTAACCTCCACGGAGATTCTCCGGTGTCCGTGATGCGCTGTTATAGCGTTCTTATCACGCGCCTGAGTCGGGCCCAAATGAACAATGAAGAGTTAGAATCACCATGTCTTCCCGCTCCACACCCCCCCCACACACAATTCTGCCTGAGAACCCCCTGGGTGCACGCCAGGCCTTTCATAAAAAATATACAAATACATATATTTCGTTGTTGCATAATCTGTATCACGGCGGTATTACACAACGGAAAATGCAGGCGATCTCAAAAAAACACTGACGCTGTCGGACAGTCAATGATGCAGGTCTCGAATTCACACGAGTGTTGTTTCATCAAGAACGAGAAATAAAATGAATGAATTTTATTTTGTCATATGTTTCATTATCATTATCACTGTCGTCAGCCGTGGTCATCCACTGCTGGATGCTGTTCAATTCCCACCTCAGGCACTTTTCTGTGTGGAGTTGGTATGGTCTCCCCCTGTTATGCATGGGGTTTCCTCTGGGGTGTCCGGTGTCTTGCCACAACAACAAAAATGCTCATTGATTAACGGGCCGATAACATTGTTGTATGTGGGACGGAGTGTCTGGAGGGTTGGCGCCAGCTGACGCTGTGGACTGAATGCTCCCCCGGCCCCCTCTGCAGGCTACATCGCACCTATGAATCATTCTCTCTTGGAATGAAAACTTTCAAAATTAAACGAATATGTGTGCATTTTGAATTGTATTTTTTATAATTACCATCATCATCTCGAATATGAAGTCAATGCAAGACACCGGTCATCAGGTCGGGGAGAACGAGGGTTTTCACTGCCGCAAGAACCCCTCTTCTCCCGGTCACGGGATGAGAGACGCTGGCAGAGAGGAGCTGTTGTGTTGTGCGTGGCTGTGGCACCGCTGGCAAGAATGTCGCGGCTGCCCGACAAATCTCTCCCCAGGAAACAACCCACCTTTCACGAATCTAAACATTTACCCTCGGCAAGCCGCTCCTTCCAGCGGCAGCCAATTATCGGGCACCCATCCTGCACGGCATGTGCCACAAGTGTCTGGCTGTTGGAAAATCTCCGGGCCAGACTGTTTTTTAACCTAAATTGGAATCTGACAAAATTGTCTCATTAAAGAAACAAAAACGCTCCATTCATCTCGTGTTCGCACCGATTTCACAATCTCTACGCTTGTGGCTTACAATTGGAGCACTTCTCCATCCCTCTGTCTGATGTGACCGCGCTGTACTCCCTCGCCACGAACCTCTAAAGAAATGAGACATGGTGAGCGACACTCAATTCTACGGGACAGCCTTCTATCATTATTGAAGTATGTTTTCATACCTCGATGTATAAGAATTGCTCTTAAGAAGTGCTCTTGCAGGAGGGGCATGTGTGGAGCGTTCCTTCTCACTGCTTCGTTACGGTTCACGTCACACATAGCCTAAGGATGCCTCTAACATGGAGGCGAAACATTGCGAAGGGGAGAGGAGGCACGCTCGATCTGGCCATCCCGAAAAAAAACAGCTCGACAGCCTTCTATTGGTCACACCGAGGGTAATCGTGCGTGCTAAAAGAATTAAATAACGTTTGGGATTGCGACTGATAAAACCCACCTGCCGCACAATTATCCCCGCACGTTGCTGCCTCTACTTTACTGAAATCCCGGATAAATGCATAATAGGTCCAGGCGACAGTGGCCACGACAGACTAATACCTGCGCGGCTGCAAATACAGACGTGCACATTCCCCGGCGATACGGCGCACCGATCACGGCACGTTCTTCTGCCGCCTCCTCCATCATCTCCTCCTTCCTCCCGCACCGAGCCTTGCCGCCTGTTTGCCCATCCTTCTCGCTTGGTCGCTGGCGGCTGGGTAATAGGAGGTCGCAGGCCGACAGAAAGCAGCTCTTGCTATTCCAATTCAAAATAATTTGCCGCTCATAACGCACCGCGCAGCATTCGTTCACTCTCGAGGAGCGATTGAGGAACTCGGAGGGACTCTGCAGAGAAGTGGACGAAGGGGAGGAAGCCAGGTGGTAAAACCAGGAGCAACAAGCACCAGAAAAACGCATTCGCTTCATGTTAAAATGTTCTCAGCAAAAATATTGGGCTTTTTCGAGCTATTAAAGTTAAACCGGAGAACACGCAAATTCCACACCAAAACCACCTTGGCCAAAAGTCAAACCAGGGAACGTTTGGCTGTCAGGTGCCAGCGAGCATTACCACTGCACTACCGGGTCTCTCCAACACGTGTCACGCCACACTTTCAGGATCGTGTTATACTGCACAGCCACACCGCTGGATGAAGGTCGCTGCTCGCAGCGTCCGTCACGACATCGTTTCTGACGACACTTCGCAAAGCAGGGTTTCGAGTGGGGTCGGCGAGTGGGGCCACAACCGTTTCACACATCGCTCGCTGCTTTGCACCAGCCGTGGACGGGAGTCGAACGCACGTTGTCGGAATCGCAGGTGCCGTGCGCGACGCCCACCGTGCCATCGATGTGTCACATGACAGCGGTGCTAGTGATGTGATAACGCGCATGAATGCGTGAACGATGCTTGCTGTGCAGCCCACTACAGCGTGTGTTAAGAGAAGTTGGATTTCATGTTTGTTTACAAACTTCCACTTTTGTAAACCGTACGTAAAAAAGAAATATTTTACTTACATTTCATTCGACTTTGGCTGTCAAAGCTCTCAGCACCTGAAATTTCAACTGACTTTGAAATTCAAATGAAATTATTTTCGGAGATTCCGACAACGCCGAGATTCATTCACAGGCCCTGGCCCTGGCGGTTTTGTTGGGTTTGCGCGCGCTGTCAACGACATCGACCTGTGTCCAACCTCATCCACATTTAACGTCTGCGCAAACTCTTTAAAATTTTCAAAATTCTTCAAACGAAGTCATATCGAATTGTGACTAAACTTCCACCGCACCGTGGCCTGCTTTCAAGACAGGGGGACCTGCCCAGCAGTCGGGTTTTGAGAAGAGCGGGCGATCGCAGCAAGCTCACAGCTGGGATTTCAGAGCCGCCCAGCCAGCGAGCAAAACTGTGCGCACTGTCGGAGCACTGTCGGAGCACTGTCGGAGCACTGTCGGAGCACAATCGGTTAACCGAGCGGCAAATAAAATGTATTTCGAGCAACCGAAGTCATTATAGTTCGGAGAGCGACTCTTCAGATAACAGCAGAGCCCTACTTCCACACAAACCAGGGCTGCGCTGAGCCCCCCTCCTCCCACAGCCCCCACCAGTGAGGCACAATCGCTCGCCAGAAATTTTAAACAAACTTTTTTTTTCCATCCCCCTGCTGCTTAAACGCAGCACGGACATTACACAGATCCCTTCCTGTGAGGAGCTCCCCTCCCCGCACCCACTTCCCTCGGGAGGGAGAGAGCGGGAGAGAGGAGAGGGAAGGCACGGGCAATGTCGCACGCAAGTCGACTGACTGCCGGCACGGGGTCATCGTGCATCTCGATTTTCTCTCGCGCTCTCCCCCGCCACGTGCATCTCAGACAGCTACGGCCTAGAGCGAACATAACACTCACCACCCTCATCAAAAATACAGCCTTATAATAGAAAACATTTACATAAACCGAAGGGGAGTTACACGTATTTGGCAGCCCTCACAACTTTGTGGTATCTGAAACGTATGGCCAAATCCGCGGAACTGCCCGCTTAGAAGGCCAACGTTTTCAGCAACAATCCTCCTTCCGTGCGACGTCACGAGTGTAGGAAATTTGGAACAAAGCCAACTCATCGTGGTGGAGATGTTTGTGTGCTCCTCTGAACCTCAGAGCTAGGGTCTCCCTTGGTGAACAGTTCTGGAGTCGAGCGCTCCAGCTAGGGCGAGCTACCAGAACAACAGCGATCCGACAACCCTCCTAAAGGAGGCTTGGGTCAGGAAAGACAATGTGGCCGTAACATTTTGCTTTAATACTCTTACCATGGGGGGTGGGGGGCATTAGCCCCCGGTCAACGTAAATAGTGGCCATTTTAACCGGTAACAATAACAATACAAGCAATTGGGCCATTAGCAGGCACCTGGCAACAAGTGAATTTATAACACACTGCCAGCCGCGACAGCAGAAGCACACGGCACTCGAGCGCGGGAGAGGTCACGCAAACGAGAAAGACCGCTGGCCTGTGCTGTTCAGCATCAGCCTGTTAGCCCCGACTTGGCGGCGGCGGCAGCAGCGCGACGCGCTCGTTAAGCAGTGACCGGCGCTCGTTACGGAGGCGGCTATCGCCGCCACTTTGCCGGCGAGGTGCTTTCACGAGCTGTCACGAGCTGTCGCGAGTGACGTCGGTTGCCGGAGAACGCGGTGAGATTTATATTCCGTTGCTGGAACCACTCGTGCTGGGAAACGAACGCATTTGCAAAGACGTCTCGTTTTGTGTTTTTAATCTCGAAGACGAGCAAGCATTTTTACGGCGAGATTATTAAACGGCCGGCGCTCCGCTTTTACTCCGAGGGAAAAGCAAGCTCCAAAGAAAACAGGCGACCGTATAAAGAGGCATAAACCAAGAGCCTCCTCTTTACAATGGCAACAATTTACCCTACATCTTTTTTTCACTCCTGCAGTGGCAGCGTTAACTAAAACAGATAACCAAAATAAAGTGACCGAAAACTAAAAAAGGAAACAAAAATTGGCTGGAGAGGGGAAGTAAAATAGTTAACAAGTAACCTCTTTCACAATGGGTGGCTAATTTAAAATCTTACATCATCCGCCAACCTCGCAAAATCTCTCCACTGCCTTTGTTTACTCAACCGAGGGGGTGGGGGGAGATTGAGCGGAGGTACGTGGCAGGGAGAGGGAAACATGTCCAAACTGGATGTCACACACACACACGCGGGACACGACACTCGGACTGCTCAACCAACTCTCCGCAGTCAAGGATGGCTACAATGCACCGCTGCCACCACCGTGTCCCGTGCATGCCCCGTCTGCCCTTTTGGCGTACTTACAAAAATAGCCCTCGGAATACGATATGTACACGAGATGCAATTAATTCGCACTCGCGGCATTAACATCTGGGCCCGTGCTGTGCTGGTGTCAAGACCGCGCACCGTGTGCGGGGGCACGTGGCGTCAGAAGAACGACGCCGGGACCGCTGAGCGGTCGCCATCACTCCCTGCGACCCGGTTGCCCCCCCCCAGGCCCTCCGGCGATTAATGCTCACTGCGACCCGAGTTCCCCTCGCAGTCGGACTCCCGCAAGTTGGCGCAATGCTCTCACCGAATAACGACGAGGGTTGGTGACAAATCTCAACATAACGGGGCCTTGTCTTACTGCTGATGCCTCCCACAGCCAGGAGCGGACGCTCACGCAAACATTCCATTTCCATCCGCCCACTCCCCCCCCCGAACTTCCATTGCGCGCGAGCGTTTTGTTTAAAACTGCACTCCTCGCGGCTCTTCAATCAGGTCTCCGGACAGATCCACGGCCAAGTCAGCCGATTGCCAAGCAGCTGATCGCCACGGCATTAGAGGTCGAGATTTAATGCCAGAGAGGGTTAAAATTAGGGGTGCGAGTAACTTACATTTCTCATCGGTTTTTCCTATCGCATCCGCCCTTCCAACTTCCATTCTTGGACAATTGACTTCAGGGATCCCTTGCATGACGACAAAGCCCGACCAATAAGAAGTGATAGGTAATTACCATGGCTGCACTCACAAGCTGGGCGGCATGGTGTCACAGTGGGTAGCGCTGCTGCCTCACAGTCAACAGGTCACGGGTTCTGTTCTCGGGTGCCTTTCTGTGTGGAGTTTGCGTGCTCTCCCCGTGTCCGCCTGAGTTTTCTCTGGCTACTGCGGTTTTCTTCACCGTACAAAGACACGCTGCTGCATCGGTTAATTTTAGTATTTTGCCCCCCCAAAAAAGTGTGCCATGCGATGTACTGGCATCGCATCCTGGGAATAGCTCTGCCTTGCGCCCTATGTCTGCCGGGATGGGCTCCGGTCCCCTGCGACCCTGTACAGAATGAAGCGGGTACTGATTGAACTGAACACTCACAAGCTTACGTTTCAGAATAATGCTAAATAATGTTATTTGAGTGACAGATCTGAAATTTTGTTATTTATAGAGCCCATTTTACCCATCTCTACCAAATGTTTCAGGCGTTCTTACTGGTATGCCGGACTGGACCAGCTTACTTTCACCCCAACATCGACCGGGCAGAGCCACCGCATTCCCGCAAAGTTCGCCGGACGGTGACCGGACGGCGCTGCAATTCCCGCTTCCTGTGGCGCATGACTGTCCAGGTCTTCCCGTGCGGAGGCTCTGCGCAACAGAGTTTGCCTGTTTTTCACAGCTTGCGGAAATCGGGAAATAAAATAAAATAGATATGCGCACGTACGTACACTTATGCGCTTTACATGTTATGGAAAGTAATGGAACTCCACTGTGATTCGTAGCAAGTGTGCTATTATCGGAGGCATTTCAACAAGAGGAAGAAGCAGAGTTCCATCCCAGAAAACCACCAGGCATGCAGAGGGGATTGTCACAACGGGAAAGGGAGTCCCTGAAGTTTACACGACAAAACTAATTATTGAGTCTCTGCATCACGTCTTCGACGATGCTCCTCCATCTGCCGTGATACGTATTTGCTGTTGTGTTCTTTGTTGCCTGGTATGTTAAATCCATGTTCGCACTTGGGCTGAGATTGAGACAAATTAACACCTCTTCGACATGATAGCTCTCTCTTGTAGGAGTGCATGGAGCTCTCGATGGGACCTTAGAATTCACCAATTCTGAAAGCCTCATGTAGTCACACTCAGCTCCACAATGGTAATAATGACTCCAGTAAAGTAACACGGCCATTATGAACTTCATAATACCACCACTAGGGCCATGGCTCCTGTGTTATTCATTTCAGAGACGTCGGACAGAGCATTGCTTAACGAGCACAGTCAATACCTCGTCCAGAAAGTGTTAAAACAAGCAAATAATACTACATAGAAAACTATTAAATGCAGAGCAACCAATCATAATTTGAAAAACAAACAGCAGCGTCAATGCTGGTGGCACCACCGTGGAATTTGACACTGTCGCCGTTTCGACTTTAGTCGGAATATCCTGGGTGAGATAGTGGCATCCAGTTTTTTCCCCCCTCCGTTTGTTTCTCCCTTTAAGCTCAAAAGCTCAAGAAATCCGCCCGTCACTGAGCGTCATTGTGGGGGATAATCACGCCAGGGACATGTGGCAGAGGCGGGCGTGGAGACGCGCGGCCAATGCTCGTGGCACCACGCGCAACCGCCAGACCACACGGTCAACGTCAGTGCCACTTTTCAAAGCGGTTGTGAATAACCAATGCCCATATGATAGTGCGTGTGTGTATTAATCCGTGGATTTGTGGGAGACAAATGTGGCTGGGCGTGAGTTTGGCCACCAACCCCCTCACGTGCTGTACTAGCCTGCATAGGTGCTACTCGTTAACAGCACTTGAACTAACAGTATGTTGAGGCTATACGTGGGATCTTTGTGTGCGGGGAGTGGCCGTGTGTAGATTGGTTACGCTGCGTGACTATCCCAACAACCCGAGTTCGGTTCCCACTTGGCCGTGGGCCTCCTCATATTCTACTCAACCTTAAAGGAGTGCCCGGTGCACTGTAAATGTCACCAATGGGGAGATACGTGCGGTTGGGCGTGATACTGGCCAGCCAGCCTTTCCTGTGCCGGCCATCATAGGTGCTCACGAACAAGCACTTGCCCCAAAATTCTGTTATAAGAAGGATCTTATTCTTTATCTGTAGACACAGCAAACAGAAAGTACCTTGTGGGAGATGTTATTTATTTACGTCTTAGCCGTTAACATCCAACTCTTAATGGGCAAACGCCTCCCCTCAATGTCTTACCCTCACCTCCCCTCAATGTTGGCCCCTCGTCGTGATTTCCCACAGCCTAGTGCGCACGGGGCTACTCCGCGTCTCACCGTTGTCTGTCTCCCCCTCTCCTCCATCTCTGCAGTCGATCCCCGTTGCTTTGTTAATTTGTACCCCGTCTGCCATATGGTGCCTTCTCTCGACGTCCAAGGTCCAGGTAATTTTGTTGTAAACGTGTTAAATATCAAATGCCCATGCATAATTTGGCCGCTCGTCATTACCGGCCTCTATTGCCCTGTAGCCAACTTGTACCTCTCTTTGTCTACAGTAAAGGGTGAGATTTGTGTCTTGTAAATATTAATGCTTTCTCTAACTCTCAACCATTGTGGCTCAACGTCAGTGTCCCACCGTGCATTACGGAGATTCGACCTCACAGGGTCGAGCTGACCTCACCATGTTATGCTGCCATATTGCAAATACGGACCATCCAGCTAGGATTGCCATTTCGAAGGCACAAAAAAATGCGTGACATATCGTGGGAGCAAGCAGAATAAGGGAGAGGACTGTACCCTGTGTGCCTGGCAAAAACCCAGAATTTGAAACATGACTTGGTCCGTGAAAACGTACAGATTTCCCAGGACATCAGCCTTTTCAAAAACGAGGACAATCCTGGAAAAACGGAACAAGTGGCAACCGTACGTCCATCATTACTCAACGTCACACTGCGAGCGTGCTGAGACACAAACTCCAGAAGTCACGGCCCTGACTGGAACTCGCAGCAATCTCTGAAACTGGGAGCGAACGCTGCCTGCACGATAACATTTTACTGCTTGGGCCTGCAGATGGGATGAGACATCTTCACAGAGCCCACGCCTGCACAGGCTTCACCATCTGATTTTAAGCACCAACTCCGCGGGCCACCACCAGATATTCTGTCCAAAAGCCGCTGCTGAGACGAGGCCCATTAAGCCAGGAATGACCACATCCGGCCGACCGTCTTTGTCTCTGCAGCGTTGATGTTCACATGCCAAACGCGCCATTTTAGGCTAAGTCAACCGAGGGCAGGAGGCACAGACCAGGTTTGGATACCAATGTCCACCGATGCTCTGCACGATGGCAAATCACATGCAGGTGGCCAGGATTGTACCGCATTGCATAGCCTGCAGGGAATACACACTTCCCCTCACACGCACAGAGGACCCCCCCTCCCGTATGGCCTTAAAATAAGGTTGGAGCAAGTACCGTTAGTTAGTAGCCCTTGTGAAGGGTGGCACGGCACATGAGCCGGCAGGTGACCAGCACTACAGCTGGCTGCTATGGTCAGTGCTTAAGTTTACACATCGTGCCAGGTACTCAGTTAATACTTGACTCGACCAGTTCAAATATTCGCCACCGACTTTGGTCGCAAGAGGGACCGGACTCGTAGCTCGGTGTCGCTAACTGCGGTGTCACAGCTATCCATTCGACCGAGACACTCGCGGATACACGCGTGCGCGCATGTACGCGCGCACATGCGAGGATACGCACGCGCACGCGCGAATACACGCGCGCGCACACGCGTGAATACACGCGCGCGTTCCCAGCACATGATCAGTGTGGACTAACGCCGGTATAAATCACGGGCTGTAATTAAAGCGAGCGTGCCGTGGGACGGGAGGGATGGCAGAGTGGCAGAAGATGGGAAGAGAGAGGGAGAGATATGAATTGAATTAATGTAACTAGTGGTAAAGCTGTAAACGGCAAAGCTATACACGCAGGAGAGACTTCAAATGCAGAGTGCTCGGTGCAGATCGTCCCGCCTCATGAGCATAGAGCAACGACGAACGCGTTCTCAAACGTCTCCCCGGCCGCCGCCGCCGCCGCCGCCACGTTACGCTTTGGCACGGAGGAGCTGCAGTCATGTTCGAGCGAGAGCTTTTTCTCTAAATTATTCACGTGAATTTTTTATGGTTGTAAACAACAACGAAAAGAGATGCCAAAGGTTCGGCCCTGGGCAGCAGGGTGGCTGTGCTGTGCTAACATCCACGCCTCAGAGAAAAGAAGATGCTGCCCGACGCGGATCGATTTCCACCTTGGCCATCTTTCTGTGCGGCGTTAGTGCACTCTCCCCCTGTTGTGCGTAGGTTTCGTTCCAGTTCTCCAGATGGCTTTTCTAACTAAAAAAATTCATTACTTGGCTGATAACATTAAAATATTTAGGGCGTAGTGTCCCGCACGTCTCTGAGGTTTGCTCATATCGCTAATTCGTACCCTCTTTGAGGGAATACCTTTGACGTACAAATACTATGCCATGTGGCGTTATAAACTGTAAATTTCATTATTCATTTTAATTGCTTGCTCGTGCCACAGCTGTGGAAAAGAGCTACCAGTGAGAGAAGCAGCTTTCGGGGCACCCTTTTTAGCAAGGTACCTTGGCCTCCTCTTCCACGGTCTGACGGCTTTGGAGAGGCTACTCCACGATCGACTGACAGCGATGCCACCATCTCTCCCGCCTGGTGGGTTGCCAGAGGAACTTTTCCGCACGGTTAAACGTAGGCGCCGCCACGAGAACTCAAACCGGCGACCTCTGCATTGTCCAGAGGTTGGTGGTCAAAGTAAATTTCAATTGCACCGGCAAAAACAAAGTAGAGATGAAACTGAAATGCGCATGCTTACTGAGCATGCTTACTGAGCACACGAGCACTTCCTCTGATTGTGGAAACTGTTGAAGCGCTAATAAATCTCGCCCTGTGCAATGTCAAGAGTTCAGAACTCCCCGTCCACCCCCAATCCCTCACCCCAGGTTGGATTCATCATATGCACCAGAATAACACGGCCCAAAGCAACAGGCTGTCACTGATTTATGCTACGCTAAGGAACACACTTTTTCCTTGGCACAGATTCATCGGTTTACATCCCTACACAATGGACAACGGCCAATAATTGTTTTTGATTGTCCCGTATTCACTTCCGCGGATATTCAAACACGGTGCCCTATTCAACAAAGAAAACGCATGCTCGCAAAACGGTGGCTTCCTCACCGTGTCGCCACCGCTCACCAAAGAAGAGATTTACGACTGTGCGTGGGGGAACGTGGAGACAGCGCGATACACTTACCTATTTCATCATCGTCACCGTCATGGTCATCGTGAAACATAAACTGTTGACATGTCGTGTGACCGCTGCCGACGGGCATTTATTTTGAGTCGCCGCAACAAGCCGCGCTTGGGCAGCGAGTAGCTGGGCGCAAAGCAGCGACACCCAAGGCATTGGTACGTGACCGGCGAATGTACGGTTGGGGGGGGTGGTGATGGATTTCACGAGGGAGACCGCGTTCGTGTGCAACATGCGTGTGTAATGCGTGCCACCCTTCACGCGCCGCCTTGGGGTTACGGTGAGTTTTGTCACAGGTTTAAATACAACGGTTGAGAGATTGAATTACCGGAGTAAAAACTGTGCAATGGAAATAACTTGGCCGCTGACAATGTCAGTAAGAGCAACTCGTCAATGGTCAGTGGGCAGGGTGATGAAAAACAAACCCAAAGGGGCAACGTGACAGCGATGGAGCCATGCCTCTGGAATTACAAACTCCCAGAGTGGCCATGGCATCATCTCATATCTGCAAAGGTGGGCAGGAAGGGTGGGCAGGAGAGGCGGTTGGCAAACGCAATCTCCTCGTCTTTGTTAACCTTACCAGGCGATAACGCTGCCGTGGCTTTTGTGCCACCTCCCACGAAAGCAAACAAAGCGCCGTGCCTTGATCAAATAAATTACTGTGCCGTCTGAGCCGTGCGGGCATGCTGCTGTTATTTGTTTAATCGAGTCGGAGAGAGGGCTCAAGGTGCAGCCACCGATGGATGTTACTCAATTCCGCGACCCCCAAGACAGCGAGGGTTTAGTAAAGCACTGTGGCTGGTGTGTGTCGAGCGGGGGTATTGCGTTTCGTTACTGGGCGCAAATCTGTCACCAGGGGGTGTTCTAACCCACGTGTTCCAGCCGCGTCACACCTGCCTTCACGTGGATCGTCCCAGAGCGGAACGTGAGCGCGCATGTGCGCGGGGGGGGGGCGGGCGCGTGCTGGAATGTG
>JAZEWT010000028.1:8682459-8716806 GCA_036362905.1 Mordacia mordax
GGGACGCGGGGGAAGGTGCGTAGGAGCCACGTGCGTTTACAAGCGAACCAAAACGGAATTTGAACCCACGTCTGTGACAAAGTCCAGGAGATGTCGAGGTGAGGAAGGAGGGGGGGGCTGCTGCGCGAATATCTCCGTTGTATTCGATCGCGACTGCACAGCAGTGACACGGAGAAGTGGAACTCTGGTGAGACACTCGAGGCAAGAGAGAAGGGAAACGGGTTCTCACGATGAGGTAGGCCGGTGACGGTGAGCGCGAGTCGTCTCCGGCTTTGCGACCCGGTAGCGGAGCTTGCATGTCGAAGAGCGGCCACTTGAGAGGCAGATACTGCGGGAAGCAAAGGACAAAACGCAACGGCGATGAGCACAGCATGTCAGCTGCAGCGGCGATTTCATCGCGTCATGCAACAGATGCGTTCAGCGAGGTGCAACCGCGTTGCATTGCTTAATAATTATAAATTATAATGAATCAAATCCATGTGTGGCGCACATTCATTACATTTCAAAGGTATTCAAGACGGAGGTGCGAGAAAACCTGCGGGGGGGGGGGGTGATGGTGGGATCAAGCCACGCGGTCAGCCGGTGCCAACCCACCAGACGCTGCGTGCTGTATATTATGATGGTATAGGCCAATGAATGTGTATTGGTTGTAGGAGTTCATTGGAGATCCCAGAGGAAACGCACATGGAAAACCGAGAGAACACACAAACTCCAAACAGAAAGGTGCCTGAGGAGGAGGGTGGTGTAAACCACCTCGGAGAGGGCCTTCTTGATGTGAGGTGCACATGTTAACACTTCCTCACCCTCCCCGGTGATGGGCGTCGCCTATCAATCCAATCACTAATAGGAAAAATCCATCACAAGAGAGACACGCACTGCAGACCCAAACACCATGAGTTTTTAGGACACGCTAGGGCGCGTACGCTGTTAATCGTGAAAACGTAAACCATCAGCGACTGCTGTAGACAGGACCACAATGCACTTCTTCATAAGCTGCCGATGTCATGTTTGTGAGTAATGCAGAGAGGTTGGGGGTTTTATTCCACGTTTTGTGGGTTGTTTGAAACTTAACGAAACACGACGACAGCAGCAGCAGCGGTGTCTAACGGCTGTTCCAACATCACCAGCAACTACAGCAGCCACGCTACATGGTCGTGTCCAGTCACCGCAGTTGCATCAGCTGTCGTCCTCTCGTGAAGTTTCATTTAAGCTGGAAGGAAAACCAGTAAGCTGCATAGCTCATTTTTTAACAGTTGTCCAAGTAGGGAGGGTAAAGGAGGTTACACCATCTCAGGGCACCATGGGAAATTTAATTTGGACAATTAACCAAGGCAGTCTGTCTTTGGACTCTGGGAGGAAAACAGAGTACCCAGCAAAAACCCACGCAGACAGGGGGAGAACACGCAAACTCCACACAAATAAGCACCCGAGCCGGGAATTGAACCCAGGGTTTATTTCTGTGTTACTGTTATATTGCAGGCTCCCACTGGCAATAAAATGGCCGTCCAACGTGTTTCCTTGCTGCAACTCTCAACTGGCTCGTTGGTTTACAAGACGGAGTCAGGTGCCCAGGTTGGCTCGCACTCCACAGATAAAAACTTGGAGTGGAAGCTCAAAATAAAAAAAACCGAACCTCTGCCGCTGGGACCTTTGCTAGGACACTCACGCAGTGGGTCGAGTGTTGCTGAGCCATCGGCAAACACACGGAGGCAAGGCTCGCGGACTCACTCTCCCCGTGTCTGCAGCCACCTCCCTCCATGACTTGGCCACTGCCCACCCAAACTCCTCCTCAAACACAAAGCCCAGGATGCACACCTTGATGGTGCCCAAGACTATACACGGGGGGGGGGGGGCTAAAAAAACCCCACAACCACCACAATGGCCATTCAGGACGAAATTATTCCGAGAGATTACGAAGGAGCGCCATTGTGCGTGCAGATTGGAGGAGACAGAATGACCCTGTGGCCAGCGCAGGGGGCTCTCGCTCTCCGTTTACAGGTCACTGAACCCCCCCCCCCTTGCAGAGCGGGGGCCGCCGCCACGCTACTCAATGGCCACTCGCCGCCTCCCATCCCCCTCCCCCCACTCCTGGCCCCTGCCCTAAATCACTTAATTGTGCATTGAGCATCACGAAGAATGGGATCCTGCCTCCTCCCCCCAGCCCTCGGGCGAGCGGGCCGCACCGCAACAAAGGGGGCCTCGTTGGAACAAATTACGCGGCCGGAGTGTCCGCGCATTATTAAACGGCAACAAGACCCCTTAGTGAGGCTCCGACGAGCGGCGCAAATTAAACGCTCGCTTTCCGGGCGCGCACTGACGAACGGCGGCGGTGGAGCTGCGCCCCCATAGGTGTCTCACACAAGTATAGGAATGCAGAAAACCCCGAATACTCACGCTCGGCTGTAAGAAATGTCCATTTCATCAATCATTCGGTCTGTCGGTTTGTATTTAAACATACAGGAACCGTTGAACTATGCAGCTCTTTTTAACAGTTGTCCAGTACAGAGGGGTAAGCAAGTTACAACATCTCAAAGCACCAGTGACCATTTAGCGAGAACGATGAACCTATTCAGCAGGTCTTTGGACTGCGGGAGGAACCCGGAGTACCTGGCAGGAACCCGGAGTACCTGGCAGGAACCCGGAGTACCTGGCAGGAACCCGGAGGACCTGGCAGGAACCCGGAGGACCTGGCAAAAACCCCACACGGACATGGGGAGGACATCCACGTTCAACAGAAAAACCACCCAAGATGGGACTCGAACGCAGGTCTGTCCTGATGTGAGACAGCAGCGAGCAGAGTTACTCACCATGCCACCAGGCTTCAAAACTATTATTAAAACAAAAATGGGACAAACTGTGCCAAACCGAGCCGCCATCACAATACATGACAAACGTTAACGCCTGCCGAAATACCCAGCGACCGTAAGTGTCGCAGTGCAAGCGAGCGGTCGATCCTGTCTGCCGGTAAATGTCTTGCTGCAATTAGCGATTGGTCACAGAGACGCTGGACGTGTTGAGGGCGCCAGTCGCTGCGGGCGGTTCCATTCTTTTCAGACAAAACAAGCCCCACATGACCATCGCGGGCGTTCGTTTTCAAACACCCAGGAAGATTTCCTGCGAAGCCTTGCTCGGCGCTCACGATGACCAACACTCGCAATGCCCTGTTTCAGACAGCGGTGTCCAGTCTCAGTGAGTGGGTAAACTAAATTTTGGTGCCGAGATTAAACAAAGTTTTCGTATGTGGTCAGTGGTCAGCAACCTACTCAGGGTCGAGTACAGATAAATTCAATCTTTGTGCCAGAAACTCATGAACTTTTATATTTTAGTAAGTTTCTAGGCATCTACAAGAATATGGGAGTTTACGTTTTCCTTGCCTGGAGCGTATCAATATAAACACCATTTGAACAACAAGACCCTATGTAGCTCCCCCCCCCGCCCCTCGCCCCCCAATTGATCTCCGTAAGACGCACTAAATATGGAGTTGTCGCTTCAACGCTTTGTGCAATGGCAACAAAACGTTTTATTTGACTTAAAAAAAAGCGGTTGGTTAGAGCACACTGAAGCAAACTCTGAGTACGAACATATTTATACATAGAATAAATGCTGAATACATTTGGACTAAATTGCGCCCATTATTCATCCACTGCTGGATGAAGGCCTCCGCAAGCAATGTGGATTAAGGAGGTTTCTGCAACGATAATCAACAGTCTGGGTTACCCAGCACCATTTCAAATATAACGAGTTGAAGGAGATATGCTTATACGGTGGAGAGAACTCGGCATTGAAACAAAACTTGTCTCAGAAGATGATGACACAAACTCCCAGAGCACGTTTCCGTTTCCTAGGATGAGTCGGCTGAATACAAGGGCACTCAATTCACACTCTGCCAATATTTGGCATGACTCGGCATAATTTATGCTGTTTCTGCCCATATGCCCACTTTGTTCTGACAAAGTTGGCGGTACAGTGGCTTCCGACAGCTTGCGATTTAGGCCCCCACGTGTGCGGAGGTCTCTCGATTCGCACCGTCAGTGACACAGTAAGCTGCAAACAATTCCAGTTTAGTTTGTAATCAAAAAACAATTCCATTGAGAAATAATAATGCGTACAATTGTCTCTCGTTGTTATTGTTGGTGGCGACACTGGGTGGCAACACTTAAAGACAATACTGCGCTGTAGATGGAATAAACAGCTGGCAAAACCCACACACATGTGTATGAGAAATAAAATAAAAACTTTCACAAGCCAACCATCTGGCTGTGTGTGGTTTGGCGCTATGTGCGGGTCGTGACTGTGCAGAGGAGGGTGGCATCCTAAGCCGTTTTTTTTGTCCCACGAAAAGATTTTATTTATTATCTTTCCATAAAGATGCTTAGCCTCTCGGTGGAGAAAAGGTCAATGCAGGTGAAAAAACTACCTCGCCAAGAGAGAAAACAAAAACACCAGACCGCTCTTTGGAAACAAATTTTGCTGAGCATATGAGTTCACTAGTGGAGTGAGTGGCTTCGATAAATTGTGCTGAATGGTTTCACTTGATTGACTAATACATAAACCATGCAAAGAAATCTCTCTCAAGCACCCTCTGTGTGGCACTTGCATGTTCCTCTGCAAGTGGGTTTTGTATGGCAGATTGTCGGCATACGTTTTGGATTTGAATGTTCATCGGCAGAAATATATAAACCCGCCACTTGGCCAAATCGTTATGAAGACGGCATAAGATCTTGTGGAAGAGTTGTTTGATCGTTGAAGTTATATGCAGTGTCTAGATAAAGCTCACGGAGAACTGACACCGCTATGTCGTACGCACCATAACGGCCAGGACTTGTCTCGTAACAAGCCCGGTGAGGTGACCGTGACATCGGCACAAAAACCCAAATTTAAAAATTCAAGGCAAAACCAGACACACGGAGCCAATAATAAACAACGGTGATGGCACGAAAGAGGCATCATCCCATACCGAATCTGGCTGTGGCTGTCTGTGGCACTGTAAGGGCACCGGCCCCACGTGCCCGTCAGCCTATATGCATAAACTGTGATAAAAAAACTATAAACTATTTTAACTTACTCGGAAAAGCGTACTAGGCTATGAGCTCTTTTTTATAGGCGACAAGACCATACGTGAAAGCTCATCGAACTGGTTGATATCGCCACACTTGGGAATTTAAAGTAGCGGCCAAATTATCTAAACGCGTGTTTCTAAATGTGGAGAGGAAAAAAAACTGGAGAAATCCGGAGGAAATCCACGAAACCATTGGGAGATGGAACACGAAGTGTGCTTTGTGACCCTTGGGTGAAAAGTGCTCTATAAATGCAATTATTATTATTATTATATACACAGAGAGCATCAAGGCCGGCATTGAACCCCAGACCTCCTGGTTATCAGGTGAGGTAGATGACATCACAAAGACAAGGAAACGGGGAGGGACAAGGCGATACCTCTGTACAAGAACGAGTCACAACATGAGCTCATGACAGACGAGTCAAACACAAGGTCGGGGCCATCACAGTCACATGACACAATGACACGACAACGATGATCAGGGTGGAAGAATCTGCCAAGGAGTATGGCACCAGGTCATCAGCCGCTTCCATCGTGATGAGACACGTACTCCAGGAGATTTAACGGCAACGAGCGGTAGGAAAGTGAGAAAATCACTCTCAAGGGCTGTCGGGTATCTGAATATGGGAACGCCTCTCCATCGTGGCAGTGGAAACATCACGAAGGAGGGTGGAGGAATGCTCGACATGGCTATTCCAAAACAGCAGCTCTTGAGAGCCATTTTGAAAAACCTCAACACATCTCCCTCCACCCATTTTCTCAGCATACATCTCACTTCTCTCTGTTAATTCCATTTTCTTATTCTCCCGAATGGCACTGCTTCATTCCTCCGAACAATAATCTACAATTCATAACGCATCGCGCAGCATCATTCACTTTTAGAGAAAAATGAAAAAATATCCTAGAAGCACTAAAGAACTCAAACATAGAGCTTTGAAAACCTACATTAAACACATCGGTAGGAATGTCGTAACAAAAAACACCCACTTATTTTTCGCTA
The DNA here is from genome assembly GCA_036362905.1 of Mordacia mordax. Lineage (NCBI taxonomy): Eukaryota > Metazoa > Chordata > Hyperoartia > Petromyzontiformes > Petromyzontidae > Mordacia > Mordacia mordax. The sequence goes on from JAZEWT010000028.1 coordinate 8,688,519, forward strand.
TGCATTTCACCGGTGCCCTTCGCGGCGCTGGAGGGCCCTCCTGATACCGCCATGCCCAGCGTCGCTCTCCTGGGCGGGCCGTTATCGTGGCCACACGTGACCGGCTCGGCATGTGGCCGTGAAAGCGCAGCTCCCGTTAAGGTCGGCTCTACCCGGCGCCGCACGATGCCAAAGGGAGTCACGGGGGTGGCGTGTCCGCCCGCAGTGCTGAGCCCACTGAGGGGGTGCAGCGGCACTAAAGGGGTGGTTCAGGAATCGAAAACATGTCGCGAGTTCTCATTGCCAAAGGCGAGAAAGTCGAACTTAAAATGTATGACTCGCTGCCAATCCACTGCTGAATGAAGGCCTTCCTGGCTATGCCGTATTAGCCTTGGGAGTCATTGATTTACTCCCACACGTTGGTCAGTTCGAGTTGGCGGAGGCACATTGATGTGAGCACATTTCCGGGTGTCGAACTCAGGTAGGTAGGTTCAAAATACAAGTGAGTTAGCAACTGTGCCACTACTAACGTAACTCCTTTAAGGAACACGAGTGCGCCGTGACAACCGCGAGTGCTCTGAACAGGCAGTCTTGCGAGGTCAAGCGAGCACAGGGTAGTGCTCCGCTCCATACGAAGTGGCGTGCCACTCATAGAAACTCCACAATCCAGCGGCAAGGACGAGTTCAACTTTGTCTTGGCAACTCACCAACACGATCGCTCGCTTTTCGGGGAGAACAAAAAATCTCACCGCCAGCCCAAAAGCTCGTCCATCTCACAGGAAGCAAGCGTGTTCATTCCGCGAGTACGGCGTTGTCTGGCAATCTCTTACGATCGGCACTCACGACCAAGGGCGTTTGAGGCCTACGCGTGCCGACCCTCCCGCGAACAGGAGGGCAACGCCGCTGCCAGCACCGTGACACGACCGCTCTTGCAGGTGTGCACCCGCAATGGCGCGGAAGCCACACGACCTCCCGGACGGGCTGGCACGAGCTCGATGGTGGCGGAGTTCGCGGGGGAAGGGAGGGGCGGTTGGCGCACGTGGCCTTGGCACACAATGGCCAGCTCTGTCACGGACGCTGCCCCACCGTGGCGAGCAACTGCCGCAGAGAAAATCTCAGCAGGAAATGCCTGGCCGTGCGCAGGCCGCCCAGCGATCGTGGGGGCCCGGCACCATCTGACTTTTTCCATCAAGACCCCTCTTTTCAGAGAGAAAGAAGCTGAGAGAGAGGGAAAGAAAAAATAAGTTTCTTAATCCCCCGGCTTATGCTGCCCCCCCCCCCCCACACAACTCCAGCCTCGCACACCCCCACCCCCAAATCTGTCCACCCCCCCCCCACCTCTCTCTCTTCCACCCCCATGCGAGACGCAAGCCTAAAACAACACTCAAGACAAATGTGTTTCTCGTTTCGTGCGTCCGAAATTCTTTGGAGCCGCTCACGCAGGAATCGAAAATGACGATGTGAGTGAAAAATTCGACTGGGGAGTTTCATCCGATAGGACTGCTGGGTACAGACACAAGACCCTGGGGAAACGTCATCGGATCACTGGAAGGATCGCGATGTTGGTCCAATTTTTTGTTTTCACGTCGCCGTTTAATAAAATTGTCCGAGACCATGTTAAACACGCCCGTCAACTGCTGATTATTAGCGACAAGCGGTTTTCGCGTCCGGCGATCGGTCGCGCCCGCCGTGACGCCGCTGCGTCACCATGTTTTCACCGCACCATTGACGACGCCCGTAGACGACGGCACGTGTGTCCCCGCTCGCAGCACGGCTTGACATGGAACCCGTTTATAATGGAACAGGTGTTTGCCAGGTGCCTTTCTATCTGGCATTTGTGTGTTCTCTCCCTGTGCTCTGTGGGTTTCCTCCGGGTTCTCTGGGTTCCCCCAACATCTAAAAAAACATGAAAAATAATTCTCCGATATCACAATATATGGGACGCAGTGGATGGTTGGCACTGGTTAACTGCATGATTCGACTCCCCCCCCCTCCCCCCCACCTGCTGCAGGTTGCTTCACGCTCCTTAAGTCACTACCTTCAAATACCTCACAAATTTTACGACTATATTCCAGGCGGTATTATTATTATTATTACATGCGCATCCGCACTGAGGATACCAGGTTCAAATACTCCATGAGCGCACATTTTATCTGCAAAATGCAACGGCCTTCATGCATTGCTTCAGATTTACTTGCTTCTTACTGCTTTCCACTTCTGCAACTTGAACATTATTTCAACTGTAAATTCCCATGTTTATACCTGTACCATCAACCATCTTAAGCGACCTTCCACCTTTTATCCTGACATATTAGAAGCATGAGCTAGACGATTGGCACAAGCTCACCCACAGGGTGGGTACTCTGCTATTCGAGACGGATGTGTCAAAAGAACACGCCGTATTCATAACAGCACAACACATGTGAATGCTCGACCTACGAGAGGCTGGGGTGTCCATCAATATGCATCGCACGGTGATTCATGCACACAACCTAAGGCTTAAAACAAATCCAAAAAGTCCCCCTGCCCGTAAAGCCTTCAGCAAACTGATGGCGCAAGTGCTGTTCCGGACGGCATTGCTTCTGCCTCTGTTTATACACTGCACCAGCAGGTACTCATTTTATTATTAATTTGCTGGTTTGCAGCAGGATAGCCACTCCGAGTCTCATGACTCTTTTAAAGGGGTTCCGGTCAAGTTTTCGCAGTAATAGGTTATGATTACTATGCATAGTAATACGTGGGCAAAGTTTCCAATTTGACATTCTAACCGCAAGACCCTCACACTATGGCTTACTATTGCAAATGATATCAAGGGATCTGTAATGTCCACAGTAAAGTGAATAGCACATAATATTACGGTTAATGCACAAATAAAACTATCCCTAGGAGAGCCTTGACAAACTCTGGAATAAGTGTTGTCAGCACTTATGAAGCCCAGCGTGACACACGAGGAAGGTGCTAGTTGTAGCGAACTTTGTCTCCCCAGCCTTGTTTATACACAACAGTAAGCAGTTATTTGAGGCTGAGGCGACCTAGAGGAGGCCCAGACCTGGTTCAGATCATCGTCACTGTCGTTAACAAACTCGATTGCGTAGTGCAGCGCGCTAACTGACGCACCACCGCTCCTGCGAAGGGATCTTTAATATCCACAGTGAAGTGGATGGCAAGGATAAAGATTCCCCAGATAACCTCAACAGACCATGGGTCAAGTGCTGTTCGTGAGCACTAATGGCCGACATGCCACACGAAGTGGTGGGTGGGTGGCCAGCACCATGCTTGGCTGCGTTGGTCTCCCTCGTGGCGATGCTTATACTCCGCATCAGGTACTCAGTTGGGGTTGAGTCGACCTAGGCAAAGGTTGCGGAGGCACGCCGCGCACACAAACACGCGCGCACAAACGCGCGCACAACGCGTGCATGCGCACAACGCGAGTGCATTATCATGCGCACAACACAACAACGCGTGCACTAACAAACGCCGCGGTCGGATTCAACCTCCCAGGGAGCGCGGGAAGTTTTGTCAACAGGTGAGAGCGAATTCGTCTCGGTACATTCCCCGGGCTGGCGGGCGAGCGGGCGGGCGAGCGAGCGGGCGGGCGAGCGGGCGGGCGGGCGAGCGGGCGGGCGGGCGAGCGGGCGGGCGGGCGGGCGGGCCGGGCACACTGCTGCCTTCTCAAGGGCCTTTGGAGAGGCAACCGGGCGTGAGAGAATGTACCAGCGGCAGAAAGCCGGGGGAGATTTGGACGAGGGGGTCGATGGGGGGGGAGTGGGGGTCAGCACAGAAAGGGGACTGAGAACAAGGTCGCAGCATTTACTCGCCAGAACCGTGCGTGCGCGTGTGCGCGGCCACACTCGTGTGCCGTGCCGGCCTTGATGGGTGCTCGCTAGCTGTACTTGAGGCTTCGGTCTGTTAAGGCTACACGGAGGATCTCTGTCTTTGTTCGGACATGTGTGCGCGCATGTGTAGGTATGTTTGTACGTGGCACTAAATCAGACCGCTTGTCCCAGCAGACGGCACGACTGCACCGGTGATCTTTGTCTCTGCGTGCGTGCGTCCCTTTGATGAGTGGTGGTGCAGCAGTTAGCGCACTGCTATGAACCCACCAAGCTCGGTTCCATTTCCTGGCACTGTCGAATACCTGAACCGACTGAGCCTCAAACGAGTTCCCAACGCACTCCGTAAACATCAACACGGGGGAGACAAAGGTGGCTGGGCGTGACGACTTTCACACCACCATGCCATGTCGGCCTTCATAGGTGGTCACTGACACCCCTTGCCCCAATAATCTGTGCATGATACCTGGGGGATCTTGTCATTGTGTGTACGGAGTGTGTCGGGACCCTGACCTGCCTGCTCGCACACTGCACTCTGCACCTAGGTGACCTGGGTTCCAGCGGCAAAACAACCCGTGCCATGACCTGTAATCGAACCGCGATAGGGTTAGGTTCCTAATGCTGCATGGTTAACCACTGCACTACCACGTCGCACTGTTCAGTCAATACCTACTTACTAAATGCTGTACAGTGCCACAGGGGACTGGAGTATATCCCGGCAGACACAATGTGCAAGGATGTGACGGCAGTACATCGAAGGGCACTGTTGAGACAATTTACTCAGCAGGCCAATTAACCTCGGCAACAATGTGTCTTTGCACGGGGAAAACCCACGTGGACACAGGGAGAACACGCAAACTCCCGAGCCGCTTCCCACTCACACTCAACAAAGATACTCCATATAACCATAACAGACCGCAGAACTCTGTAACAAAGACAAAGATCCCCCGTATATCCTTATCAACTGTAGGGTCAAGTGCTGTTTGCGAGCACCTAACACCACACACAGACTTGCACACGTGCTCACACTTGACAATTGGTGTGACGTAGCAGTAGTGGGGGAGGATAAACTCTAATTGTTTCGGATAACAGTTTGTCCGCCTTTACACAAGTGATGCGTGCAAGTGGGGGGGGGAGGGGGGGGCTGGCCGGGGAGTTTCTCACACGCGCGCCCTTCATGTCACCACATCACAAGCAGGGGAGGCTGCATGAATTAAACCGCAGAGGGCCCAGCTTTGATCTCCCTGTCCCCGCTTCTCATTGGTCAGGCCGGCGCCTTTATTTACAGTAGTATTACCAAATTTCTTCGGCGAAGCCACATCAATTGGGAAGAGGGGGAGAGGGGGGCGGGGGGACGAGCGAGAGAAAAAGCGAGGGAAAAAATGCACAGGATTATCAGAAGCCACTTCATTGAGTGGGAGGGAACCCAGGACGTGAGGCCCCCAGGGAAAGGGTGAGGGGGGGGCTTTGGTCACCCCCTTCATTTGGCACTTCTAATTCCTAAAATAACAATTCACGGCCAGTGTTAATATGCCGCCGGTTGGATGGTTCCACACACAGTCTCTGAGCATGGCTCTAAGCATACGAAGTTGTGCTGGTCACTGGGTGTTGATTGAGAGCGGGAGCAAGAATCTGTTAGGAAATCAGCCGCTCGTCCACAGCTCCGCAGTGGCTGGAAATCAAACTAAATAGTTCGTCCGGATTCACGGTTAACAACTGTGCCGCCACTCCAAACCACGTGGTGATGTGTCCGCTACATCCCTGATAATAGTAATGATAATCTACCAGTGACAAGTACGGTTAAATCCGTGCCGTGTACGCATATGGTGAGTACGCGAACCACTGTGCCACCACTGCTTCTTTACGCTCACAACGACACGCCGGGGGAGTCCCTTCGCTCCATCGCTAAACGCGCGTCTAATTTCACAGTATGGGAATTTGCGCTGTATAAATGCAATTATTATTATTATTATTTACAGTAATAGGGCGGCACGGTGGCCCAGTGGGTAGCGCTGTCGCCTCACAGCAATAAGGGCCCGGGTTCGAATCTCGGCTCGGGTGCCTTTCTGTGTGACGTTTGCATGTTTTCTCCGTGTCCGCGTGGGTTTTTGCCGGGCACTCCGGTTTCCTCCCACGGTCCAAAAAACATGCTACTGCACAGGTTAATTGGCTTGCAGACTAAATTGCCCACAGTGCCCGATGATGGACTGGCGTCCCATTGTTGGTAAATCCCTGCCTTGCACCCTGTGTTTGCCGGGATAGGCTCCTGCTCACCACGATCCTGTACAGGACGAAGCGGTTTCTGACAATGAGATGAGATGAGATTTACAGTAATACAGCGACAGATTGCAATCCGACGCCACCAATCTCACAGGTCGTGCCAGTGCATAAGGGGCCCACGCACATGGTTATTTACGCTGTGGTCAGCGAAAACCTTCCGCCGCCCCTCCCGGGGCACTAGCACCAAGGCTTGCGCAGACGCTGCAGCCACCACACGCTCCTCGCGGCAGGCAGCGCCAGCTTCACATCCACTTCTTCTTCCGAGCAACGCCGCTCCTCCTTGAAGTCCCCGCCAAGGCCACCGCGGGAGAACGGTGTCGCTTCCCCACCGCCACCCTCAGCCCCCCATCGTCCACCATGCCCCCCATAGCCCACCGCCCCCATTGATCCACGCTCCACTGTCCCCGTCGCGAACACCCAGAGCCGCTACGCCGACACACCCTCGGGTACATTCTGGATGATTCGTATAACAGAGGTCTCGACGTCCATGGGGACACTGGAAAGGCATTATTATTCTAAAAACGTCCTGCCTCCAGCTTGTCGAAGGAAAAAGGTGGCAGCGATCGCTGAGCTCATTTGGGATCGCGAAATCCAGCGCCCCGAGGCAGCACTGCGAGCACTGTGCGAGCGTCTCTACCCACGGGCTGCTGACCAACTCAACCCCCTCCTCGACTCCCCTCCTCCCACGACCACCACGGCCCCGATCTTTGCTGTGGCTGCCAAGTGCCTCCCCTCCGCCGCACCCTTTGATGTTGCCGCCGTGGCCAGAGATCAAAGCCTCAGCTACAAAACAGCACGAGGGAGCGTGGGCTGGAGCGCAGAGGGAGGGGTGTGCGGGGTTGGGGGGGCAACCCCCAGACGTTGGTCGCCCAGTCCTCGGCACAAACCGCACGGCGCTCTCTCTCTCTCCATGCGAGCTGCTACGGAGACCGCACGCATGCAGCTGATGCGTGCATCCAGGTCGCCGGCGCCGCGACACCTGTGCGCCCGGCGATGGGGACGACAAGCGGGAGACCGACCCGCACGTCGCAAAGCTTCTCATCCACTGTCGCCCGCCGCCACCGCCGCCACCGCCGCCGCCACCGCCGCCACCGCCGCCACCGCCGCCACAAGCAAAACACAAGTGCCAACCCGTTCTCAACGCAGAGATATGCGCGGTCAGAGTCGCGCCGCTTCATAAGTTAAAATGCTGCGCATCCGTTTCTCCAATGACGGATTGGCGTTAAAGATGACAGTGCGGAGCGGCAACGGTGTTGGTGCTGGTGTTGGTGCGCACGCTGCAGCCACTGAAAAAGCCCATGTGGTTGTTGTTTTATAAATAATGATAAGAACTCTGTGGCTTTCGCTCGAAGATGATATTGCTGATGGGGCACTGGGATTAAGTCTCGTGGCTCTAAAGCGCCCTGGGAATATCAGTTACGATTTAGGTTTTTTACAAAGCACTCAACCGAGATGTTGTCTTAAGCAGATGCACATAGCAGGGGGATGAACTTAAACTTCAAGCGACAGGCTGGGCTGGGGTGTGGGGGGAGGGGATGACCTCGAGGGAGAGAGGGATGAAGAGCCATTTCCAAGGGTTGTGATGCAACACAATCGTGAAGGCAGCTACTAGGAAACAAAGAAATTTGGGCTCTTTAACAAGTTTCGTATTCACTGCCAAGAGTGAATTTCTGAAAAAAAAGCATACCTGGGGAATTCATTGCAGAGTTCACGAGTGCCACAAACGCCCCCACCCCCCCCCGCCCCCCCAAAAAAAAGCCCAGCACGATGAGCGGTTCTGCATTCGCACATACTGGGTCCACATGGAGCGTGCTGAGGGGTCAGTGTGCCTTGGAATGAGTGCTGGTCTTGCGGGAGCGAGATTCGATAGCTCCGTACGACAAGCGGAGGAAGCCCAAAGAAATAAGGAATAACAAGAGCGTCATTGTGATGGGATTTTACATCCTTGCGGCACCGCCAATACGTTTCTCGCAAGTTGATCGCGAGTGTGGACGTTGGGTTTTTTTTTGGTCTATTCGTCGCATTTTTTTCGAGGATCTAGAGAAGTGGGTTTAGAGAGACGGCATCGTTGAGTCGAACAGTTTAACCACTGCGAGAAAAGAAAATAAGGAAATTGACTGCAGGAAAAGTGCAAAAGGTTCCAGGTTAAACGAGTCAAACTTAAAAAAAGTACCCAAAAACCCACTTCCAAAACGCTGGATTGTCCCGTAAGAAGCACAAGCGAGTGGTGTGTGAGAATATTTGAACAATAAAAGGAAACCGGATTTTTTTTTCTCTCCGGTCGCATGTGCGCACAGCAGTAGCCGACACTGGTCCGAGAGGAGTTTTTTTTTCAGGGTAACTTATTTAATTCTACTCTGCTCCGCATTCTATTTCAAAACAAAGGGCGCGCAAAACATTTGTCCTTTATTAACTTTGGCATTAAGTGCACAATGTGATAGCGACAAAACAGGACATTTCCTCTGGCCCACTCCCCCGCGTGGCCCCCCCAACCCCCTCCCCGACTCCTGCCACCGCGCCCCCGAAAAAACTTGGGGCCACTCACCCAGAGTGAACGCCACCCCCCCCAAAACACAAAGGTCCCACGTACAGCTTTTACAGACATGAGGGTCAAGTGCCGTTAGCGAGCACCTATGAAGGCCGACACGACACACGAGGAGATGGGTGACCAGCATTACGCTCGGCCGCTTTTGTCTCCTGGGTGGCAATGTTTACACACGCCAACAGGTGCTCATTTGAGGCTGAGTCGACCTAGGGGAGGCCCAGGACCGGTTCATAAAATCGTCACCGGTGTTGGCCGTGAGCAGGATTCGGTCCAGCGTGCTAACCGCTGTGCCACCGCTCCCCAAACACACGCGCACCCCCCCTTCCCCCACTCCAACCTCACCATCGGTGAAGCGAGCTGACGCACATCGGCACAAAACCCCGGCTCTGTTTTGTCTAGCGTGCGACCCGGATCAGTGCGCCAGTCTGCTGCTTAGATTAAGCAACGAGAGACGTCCTGGGAGATTACGGAGATGCGGGGTTTGGTTTTTTGTTCTCCTTTCTCTTCTGCAGGAGCACGGCACCAGCGCGCTCGCACTCACTCAAGGACCGATGAGTGGCGGGGAGGGAGAGCGGGATGGAGCTGAGTTGTTGCAGGAGTTGGTGGCAGTGCTGGTGGTGGCGCTCGGGTTGGAGGTGATGGCGTTTGAGTGGTGGAGGTGGCTGCACTGCTGGCGGTGTTGGAGGTGGTAGAGGTGGCGGCCGTGGTTGTGAAGGTGACAACAGTAGAGGTGGTGGATGTGGTGAAGGTGGCAGTGGTGTTTGTGAAGGAATAGACGGTACAGGTGAAGGGAATGGAGGTGGTGGTGGTGGTGTTGGTGCTATTGGAGATGTATGTGACGAATGTGGTGAATTGACTTGCAACGCTGCACCGATAACCCTTTTTAAAGAGGAGAATGTTGATCTGATCTCCGACCCCCCAGGAACAAGTTTGCAGATTTGCAGAGCATTTCTGTAAGCTCTTGTGGGAGGGAAACCTTCCCCCCCCCCAGCCCAGAAAACACCGTGGTACACCATGGGGGTGACCCTGCTGGGGCTGTGGTACCTAAGAAAATGGAAGAATTAGCCACACCCTGTGAGTGGCTGGTGGAGGTGCCATCTATAGAGGAAGTATGCCTGAGACCAGGAAAAGCACGAGGCAGAAATGATCTTCCAAGTGAAATGCTGAGAAAAGGTGATGCTTGTCTGCAGACTGCCCTGTATGACATCATTAAAACCGTCTGGAGCACAGGAAAGTTCCCGCAGAAATAGAAGGACCCAAATGTAATAACAACAGGGGTATCTCGCTCCTCAGTGTGCCGGGTAAGGTCCTGGCAAGGATCATTCAACATCGCCTTGCCAGGCACGCTGAGGAGAGGCTTGCGGAACCCCAATGTGGTTTCAGGCCGGGGCGGTCTTGCACAGACGCCATATTCTCTGTCCGGTTGCTACAGCAGAGATGTAAGGAATTTCAACAGAACCTGCATCTCTGCTTTGTTGAACTGGCCAAGGCCTACGAAACCATCAGTAGGCAGGGCTGTGGATTGTTTCTTGTGCTTTCGGGATCCCTGACACCCTGGTCACCCTCATTAAGGATATTCATGAGGGTGAGCAAGCCCGGGTAAAGCTACGTGGTTGGGAGTCAGTCATTCCCTGTTCACCTTGGGGTGCGACAGGGATGCCCTCTGGTTCCTACATTATTCAAAATATGTTTTGGTCACGTAGTTCGAGAGGCTTTCCATGGATATTCCAGTGGAATTTCCATCTGGTACAGGTACAATGGGAGGCTAATCAATGTCCGGGTGCAGTCAAGGGATGGCTCCATATTGGCCAACCATATTATCTATGCTGATGAGTCCCACCAAAACCAAGCACCTGTCTGGATATTTAGTACCACCGAATACTCAGTGAGCTTATGGCCGGTTCCGGTTTGACAGTGGAGGTCTCGCTCCGAATCAGTCGGGCAGCATTATCGTTTCATCAGCTACATAATGCTGTGTGTAAACTGCCTGGCCCTGTCGCTCCACCCAAAGCTTCGGGTCGTCTCAGCTGCAGTCATGCCCTTCTCTTCTCTATGCTTGCGAAACGTGGACCCCCCCCCCCGGTGGAACATCTGCACCATCTTGAAACTTTCTGGCTGGGCCTGCCTACAATCCATCATCCTGGGTTAAACCAGGTTGGATTGTGTGAGGAGCTCAAAAATTCTTAAAAGATCTGGACAAAGTCCCATTGGTGGGCTCCTTCGCAGGCAAGGCTGCGGTGATTAGGTCATGTAGCCCGCATGCCCAACCACTGCATGCCCAAGCAGTTGCTGTTTGTCTGGATAGAGGGGGCTAAATGGGCTCGGCACAGGCTACAGAAGAGATGGACTGATGTGGCACAGGAGGACCCGGAGCTGAGTGGACTCGCTGAGAGACCGGTACCAGCGGTGTCAAGATCGACCTCTGCGGGGGAGGATCGTGAAGGACGCTACGGGACAGTTGGAGACAGTCGCCCTCCAACAACAACGTAGGGCGGAGGAGCGACGCTGACAACAACGAGCAGAGCGTCAGGTGGCTAAAACACAGCAAGCTGGCACAGTAGGGAGCGTAGGTGGTGCATCTGCCAGTCATCTCAGTCAGGTAGCCCATAACACCTGGGTCTGTCCTGTGACCTGTCAGCGAGCCTTCGACGCTTCACGTGGCTTCAAGGTGCACATGGCCTGGCACAGGCACCGTGGTGATGTCACCGCCACTTAGTGGCGAATAGCGGTTGTTGTTGGTGGTGGTTGTGAAGGTGACTACAATGGAGGTGGTGGAGGTATTGGAGACAGTGGCAGAGGTGACAGTGGTGGAGCTGAAAGCAGAGAAGGAGAAAGTGGTGGTGATGGTAATGGTGGCGGTGGTGGTAGTGGCTCTGTGGTGAACGCACTGCGCTACAAACCTGGCAACCCGAGTTCAATTCCGACTCAGGAAAACACTATTGAGGACTTTATGAACTGGCCCTGGCCTCCCCTAGTATTTTGTATAAACATTGCCCCTACGGAGACAAAGGCGGCCGGACGTGGTGTCGACCACCCATGTCGACCTTTGTTGGTGCTCGCTAACGGCACTTGATCCTTGTCCGTTAAGGCTATACGGGGCATCTTTGTCTTTGGTGGTGGCAGAGGAAGATGAGAAAGTGATGATGGTGGTGATGGTGGCGAAAGTGGTAGTTGTGCAAGTAAAATTTTGTAAAATGATACAAAAATGCAGAAAAGATCCAAAATTATCCTTACAAGCCCAGTAATAGTACAATATTTAAGAGCCGATACTCACCCCTGCAGCATCCATAGAAACACACGCAACATGATTGTTTCATCATTGGTTTCGCCAAAAAAAGAAATCTATTTAGGGAGAAAAAAACCTCGTCTAACCCCAGCCGTTTAATTCACGCTCCGGCTGCGTAAACCCACAGAGGCCGTCGTTGCCGTTCATAAAAGAGCGCAAATTAAGAAAACAACCAGCCATTGCGATTACATAAATTAAACTCCACGCTAAGTGCTCTCTGTGGCTCCCGGGCTGCGGGGCTGCGGAGCAGGGAGTCCCTTACGCCCCAACACACACACGCAGCTCATCTCAACAAAACGCTCCTTTCTGTGTTGTGCTCTGCGCGTAGTGCGAGTCTACATAGAAACACGCACGGCGTGTAACGAGCTGTAGGGAGCGGTGGGGTAGTGGTTATCATCATGCTGTGCTATGAACCTGGCAATTCGACTTCGATTCTCGCTCATGGCCAAGATGGTGAAGGTTTGCTGAACCGGTCCTGGGCCCCCCTCCTAAGTCAACTCAGCCTCAACTGAGTACCTGGAATGGTGTGTAAACATCGCCGACAGGAAAACATAGATTCGGCCAGGCATGGCGCTAGCCGCCCACCCCCTCATCCTCTCACTAAGAGCACTTAACGTTACAATTTGTTAAAAATTTGAATAATAAAATGTATAATAATGTGCTGCGCAATTTTCTTGCCTGGTCATAGATGAGACCAAACTGCATAGAAGGGGGGAGTCAGCCAGGCGGTCAGCCGGCGCCAACCCGCCAGACACTCCTTCCTGTGCATTGTGTCGCTGAAATCCCGCATATAGAGCTTGCAAAGCTCACTGGCTCCTTTCTTCTGTTATAATAGCAAACATCTAGCTATCTATCTGTTTAATGTATCGGCTAATAAATTAATGAGTGGGGATTTTTTATTGTGGGAGGAAACCAGAGAACCTGGGGAAACCCACGCAGAAAACACAAACTCCACACAGATAAAGGCACCCGAGGTAGAAATCGAACTGCCTCGGGCAGGACTTTCTTTGTGGGAGGTGCCAACGTTACCGCTGCACCATCCTGGCGCAAAAGGCTGTATGGGGGGGTGTAATCATGGTCTTTATGGGGAGGGGGCTGGGTTGACGGAAATTGTCTGGCCCAGGTTCAACTGACAAACCACGAGTTCTGCACCACAGACGATGCTCGTAGGCACAGAACACGTGCGGTGAGACGTGGTGCCTCGGATGTTACGATCTGCAAATTAATCGTGAAGACAAACAAGCTGGCCGGGAGATCGATCAGATGGAGGCTGGTTCTCCCCACCAGCATCGAACCCTTGTGAGTCATGGGTGCTCTGCAGTGAGCTTTGAACGATCGTAAATATGACAACAGGCGCCGTTCGGCTGGGGTAGTTCTTGGCGACCCGTGGCGCTTGGCTGAATCAACAGGTCGATGAGAAGGTATGTTTCTATTATTCTGGTCCGCATATAAATAAAAAAATACTCCGGTGTCATTCGGTCATTCGTCTCCATTCAGGTGTGAATTAGACGTGCATTGTGTTGCCAAGTGTGGCATGACCGCACATGGTCCGCCATACCTCCCTCCCAGTCTTGTAAGCACTGCTTCTTCTGAGAAGTGCTCGCAAGAGCTACTCTTTCCGGATAGCCGCGTCGAGCGTTCTTCCTCTCTCCTTTGCAATGCTTCACCTCCCCCATGTTGGAGGCATCACGCTAATAGTGACGACACGACACAGGAGCTACGCTCGACACGGCTATGCCGACAGTGCAGCTCACGACAGTGATTCACGTACGTCGAGCGATGAGAACTTACATCCACACACTGCCTCTTTATTGTAAAGAGTTGAGTACAGGGGTTAAATTGGAAAAAATAATCACTGGGAACTCACCCGGATCCACGTCCCTCCTCCTCCTCCAGAACACTGAGCGTATGACAACACATTACCTGCATTTCTGTGACTTCTGAGATGGATAATAACCACCCTACTTTCATAGCACGAGAGGCTACTACGTTCCCTAATACGTTGACTCTGGGAACGGCGTTCCCGCTCACTGCCACCCCGGTTGTATCTGAGAAAAAAACACCAAGGCAATGGAAGGCGCGTGCAGCATCAGGCTGATGCCCGCAGGGCAGGCTGAATGATCAGCTTGTGCTGCGGGCCGCGAGGTGGAATTTTACGCTGCAGCATTGTGAGAAACGTTATCGCCACCAGATGATAAGCATCACATTTAAAATTCTTCATCAGCACCACTGAGACATGATCAATCCACTGCTGGATGAAGGTCTCCCACAGCTGATGCCATTCTCCCAGAAGAAACTACTACAGTATACACGATGTATGAGAATTATTTTCAAGCCCTGCTCTTTGGGGATAGTCGTATCGAGCATTCCTCCTTTCTCCTTCGTGACAATTTGCCTCCCACATTGCAGGCATCAGGCTAACCATATGGAGTGCACATTGTGGCTATCCCAAAAGAGCAGCTCTTCACAGCAATACTCATACAGTGGGCAGTGAACACCTACATCAATACATTCTTTAACAGACTTCAAGTGTGTTGCTCTTACGACCTTTCAACCTTGACCTTGAGCAGGGTCCATGACGGGGTTGAACGTACACATAGGCTCCGATATCCAACGTGGGAGATGAACCGTCAGAGCAGAGAAGACACTGCTATCCCAAAAGAGCAGCCCTCGAGAGCAACTCTCACCCCGTACGGTCATTCATAGCTATCGTCTCTGCTAAGTATTTACGAACCACGGCCAGGCAAGATCTCAGAAAAAACCTGCTCAAAAAAGTGAAGGCGAATGCACTGCGGAGGCGCGCGCGGTTTGACCACACGATGCTCAGATTCCCAAATCTACACCATTGTCTCCAAATGCCAGCGAAAGGAGTTCGTTATTCGTGGTGGGAGGCTGCTTATGTAAAGGAGGAGGGGGGGGCTCGGCAAAAACACGATCTTCGCCACCACCCCGTGTTCTTAAACTCTTCCAAGATCAAAACGAAAGCCGAGTCGAAGTCACCGAATTTTCCACACAGCGGATGCAGCGGTAGTAGCTGCAGCGGTAGTAGCTGCAGCAGCGGAATCTCAGCAAAAGCAGCAGCGGCGGAATCTCAGCAAAAGCAGCAGCGGCAGAATCTCAGCAAAAGCAGCAGCGGCGGAATCTCAGCAAAAGCAGCAGCGGCGGAATCTCAGCAAAAGCAGCAGCTCGCTCTCGCTTTCACAGAACTGTGACAATGGTTGTGGGGTCCTGAAAGGCGCTGAAAGTTCCACTGCTCAAACTAGACTTCTTTTCGCAACGTGACAATTATAGTGAAGCTGCTTTGATAACACCACGAGCTGACTGCGCTGCGTGTGAATGCACTGCGGCGAGATGGTGAGCGATAACATCCAAGCCTCCTCGCGGAAGAGAGGTCCTGCTCAAAGAGGGCAGCTCGATTTTTCATGATCGGCATGATCCGGGTTCTTCATGTTTCTCCCACAATTCCAGCAACCAACAAGAACTACGAGTCGTTCTATATTCGAACAAATACCTTCAACATTGAGCAAATAATGTGCACGATAGAAACTAACATTAAATTATATACTGAATTAAAAATCACCTTCTGCATTTTAAAGGGTAGCGGTGATGTCAGGAAACTTCAAGGTAAACACGCCATAAAACCCAAGTTCAAATCCTGGTCACGTACGACAGCCTGTCTAGACCTCACCTAGGTCGACTCAGCCTAAAATCACTAACTGGGTCCACACCACGCACATCGGAACTGGGCAGGTACGCGTTCACTCGCTAGTCGAACTGACTCGAGCAACTGAATCATCCATGGACGCTTGCTGAACTCCAGAAATAAAATCTGTAAGGTTGCAAGGAAATATATGAAGTAAAAAGAGGGAATAACAAACGCAGGCTGCCGGTACAGAACGTGGCTTGGACACCGCCAGCAAAGCCGCTACGCAACCGTTTAAACAAGAGATGCCAACGAGACGCAAGCACTTGACACCCAAAGTGAGCAAATGAAACCGAATGCATCCGTCACCTATTGCTAGCACGCACTGCTAGCACGCACTGCTAGCACGCACTGCTAGCACGCACTGCTAGCACGCACAGCGGCGGCGGCAGCAGCGGAGCAAGGCGCACTCGTGCTCAGGGACATTGTCTCCGAGGAATTAACCAGGTGCGTGGCTTTAATATTTGATTATGACTCTGAGCGAACAATGGGCTGCTGCGGTAGGCGGGGTCAGTCGGGAGAAAGAGCGTTTGTCTTGTATTCAATCGGGAAGACAATGCACCGACACGGTACGTCGATGCACCTACACGCGAGCCCATTTCGTCGCTCCATCTCCGCGTGGAGAATGGCCCCTCGGGCATGCCGCCACCTTTGGCTCTCACACACCGTTAGTACTGAATTGATGGAGGTTTTCATAACTCGAGGCACAGTATGAGAATCACTCGGAAGAACTGCTCTTTCGGGAGAGCCGTGTCGAGCGTTCCTCCTCCTCTCTCCTTTCTGACATTTTGCCTCCAACATTAGAGGCATCATCACGCTTCTGACTGATCATGTTGCCAACGCACAAGGCGAAACGTCACGAAGGAGATGGGAGGAAAGCTCCAGACGGCTATCCCAAAAGAGCAGCTCGAGAGTACATTGCACTCCACTGTTAGTCTCGAACAACCTGAAACATCCCTCCAACTATGCCCACCTTTTTTAACAAGCGACCTATTTTCTCAGCATAATTCTCGCCAAAGGTCTAAAGGTTAAGACATTGACGTTCATTGTCCTTAAGTGCGCGAGTGGATTCCAAACGAACCCCTGCCTGGACCCGGCAGAGTGTAGCAAGTGGAGGGGATGGAACACAAAGTCCAAGCAGCAGCAATGAGTGGGGCGGTGGCTCCCGCAAATGGGTGCAGCTCATTTAAACGGGGTACACGTCCCCTGCACACAACCCCTTCATTCATTATCGGTACATGATCGCGGGGGGCGGGCGGAGCCTATCCCGACAGACACAAGGCGCAATGTAGTGTGGGTGCAAGCAGGACGGGTGAAAGAGGGTGAGCAAGTGGGTGCAAGTAGGACGATGAGGGGGAGGGTAGGCAAGAGCGAGCAGACGGAGGGACGAGCGTTCGCAAGCGCTCCCCAGGACCGGTGGGAACGTGGCGCGCCTCCGCCAACGGCTCAATGAGGGGGCGAGCGCCGAGGGTGACGCGCGGTGGCGCGAACAATAGTCGCTCGCTCACGCGTGAACGGCGGGAAAAGGCGCGTGGAGGCAGGGGCCGAGCACCACTGGCTGGGTCCCGCCGCGGTGCTGCCGCGTCTTTTCGTTCTGCTAATGTCGCCGCCGCCGCCGCCGTCGTCACACGGAACGCGTGGAGGAAAAGGCGGCACTTAAACTGCGCGACCATTCAGCGCCGGTGTGTTCGGCGCGCTCGGGGCAACGCCGCCGTCGCCTTATTTGTCAACGCCGAGTACAAATGGCGAATGAACTCGGAAGGGTCAAAGGTTGCTTAAACCATGAGGCATCAAGCCCACAAAACCCGCTCTCCTCCCTCTCCTACCCCCCCCCGCCCCACATTACCCCTCCTGCTGCACAATAGCCGTGGAATTTCATTCAGCAGCGGTAGCGTAGGGGCCACTGCAGCGGGTGGGTGTGAGATTTGAAGGCGACGCGGGGCCAGAGGATGTGCTGCTGCTGCCGAGAAGGGGAATGGAGACAGGAAGCCGGAGGGGGGGGGAGCGAATTGGGGTCGGGTGGATGAGCGAGCTCGGGATCCGAGTGTTTGAGCGGGGCGGCCAAAACTCAGTGAGTTGGTGCGGTAAGGAGCAAGAGGTGGCGCATCTGCCAGACACCCGGGGCAGTCAACTCACGTTAGCTGGACCTGTCCCGTTACCTCCCCTCGGCGAACCTGTAACTCTCCAAGGTGCACCTAGCCTGGCACAGGCTGTGATGACCCTCGGTTGTTGCCGCAGTTCGGAGTCGGCGGCGGATGTTCAGAACACATCGCGCACTCACCCCACGCGTGCGGTGGTCGCTTACGCAGCCACGTCCTCACACACCGGGTCTCACGTACAGGGGTGACATTGTGTCCAACGAGTGCGTTTGTTTGGATTTTTTTGTTTGTTTTTTGTTGGGGGGGGGGGAAGTCCCCCGCTCGTTTTAAAAATTCAGCTGCAGTTGAGGTGGTGGCTTTGGCTGCCAGTCAAGGATTGAAGGCATGGGAGTGCTGGGAACAAATACATCACCTTACACGGGATTTTAAACTTTAGAGAAAGCAACGCTAACATCGCAAGAGCGTGTTTAATTATTTATCGTGCGCTTATCGGCGCCGAGGAGTTATTGGTGCAATGACAAAAGGGATCTCAGACACTCGTAGCCTCGTGCACGCAGGGAGGAGGCCAGGTGGCTTCGCATGACTCACAAAGCAAGTGTCAGCTCTCACTGGGCACCGTTGACAACCTGGCCTCAAACCTCTAAGCCACCCACGATAAAGGTTGCGTAGCTTGAGAATTGCTCCGACGAGCTGCTACTTCTGGATGATGGTCGTGTCATCGTTAACGACGCCTCCAACATTTGCACCGCGAGGCATGGTGGGGCAACAACTCCATCACACGGTGATCGCCTGCGTGAACCAGGAAGAGGCTCCCGATCGCAGCTGCCGTGAAGCGGTCGGTGCGCTGGTCCCGTAATCCAGAGTCACCGGTTCGATCCCATCTTCCCAGCACGGGGCAGTTCATAGATGAAACGGTGGGTAAAGTTACTTAAGAGCTGCTCTTTCGGGAGAGTCGTGTCGAGCGTTCCTCCTCTCTTTGGCGAAGTTTTCACCACCCACGTCGGAAGCATCATCAGGCACCATGGATGGTGCTATCAGGTGCCTCCGTGGGAGGCGAAAGGTCACAAAGGAACGAGGAGGAACGCTCGATACGGTGCCATTCACATGATCCGGACAGATACCACTTGGACGCAAGCCATACGAAAAAAGTCCAAAACACGGTTCAGAAACAGGGCCCCTACGCATTTCCCGAGACTCTTCCCCTGACGCCTGGGGGACCGGTGTCCGGCCGGACACCCTGCTCGGCGAACAGAAGGAAGGAGCACCTCTCCAGCTGCTGCCACTCGGCAGATCATTGCACCTCGGTGGGACGCGACGGGCACGTCACGGGGTTTGCGAACCTGTGCAAGTTTCAGCAGATGCGTGGCATTAAAACTGAAGGTTAGCTGCCGGGCAGCGACCAAAATTGTGCCGTGGCTCGCAGCGATTCACTTTGATGTAATTATAGACAGTCAAATATAGGAGGGAACGCGAGGTACGCCGAGGGACGCGACGTGAGAACCATCGGGGAGGAATAATGCGACCTGCTTAATGGCTCGGCTGAAAGGTCCTCATTTGGGATTTGAAAGTAAATTACGGACGGTGTCTGTGCCAGCTGGAATCGGACACTCCCCGGCGGGCCGTGACCGAGCGCCAAGTAAGCGGTGAGGAGCACCAAACGCGGCGAGGCCCGACACTCGACGAGCACCCCGAGCACGCACATGTCCGCTCCAACGAAACTTAACAGTTGTCCGCATATGAGCCAGTGTTAGAGATGGCAATGAGTGTTTCATTTAAGCTGGAAGGAAGCAGTGGGCAATGTAGCTCTTTTCAACAGTTGTCCCGTGGGGAGGGGTATACAAGTTGCAAAATCCCAGAGCACTGGGGGGGGGGGGGATTTAGTCAGGAAAATTAACCTGGGCAGCATGTCTTTGGACTGTATAAGAAGACCAGAGTACCAGGCTAAAACCCAAACGGACACAAGGAGAAGATGCACATTTCACACAGAAAGGCACCTGAGCTAGGAATAGAACCCGGGACTTCCATCCTGAGGTGGTTGCACTACTCAATGCACAATTGTGCCACTATTGCAGTGCAAGAAACTTAGAATGGGCAAAACACAAATTAAAAAAACAGATGGACCAGCAATACTTATAAATCCGATACACGGTCAATAACCTACTTGCTCTGCTGCACTTCATCCACCTTACGAAACCACCTTCTCACTGCCCCCTTCCAAGTGTATCACAGCACACCAAAGCATAGTTGGGCGAGTATAACACAAACCGGCCTTCTTCATCTGAAAAACCATACACGCTAATAAGGTGTGGAAAGTAATTACTGGTCATATACATTTGGTTTGAGAATCGAACCCAGGTGGTTCGCATCACAGTTCGCCGGCCAACCGCACTGGCATCACTTTCCAGGCGTGCTCGCGATGAAGCGATGGACAGGAAATAGTCACACCGAGCCTCCGCCACTGACGAGAGAAAAATTCTACGGAGTCGGGAGGCGCGAGGAATAACGCGCGTCGCTGCTTCGTAGCGCACACGTGCGTCTCCACGCGGATGATGAGTGGGCGCGCTGCACGTGGTCTATGGCCGGGGGGGCTGCATTCTCCAAACCTGTCGCACGACACATCACTTCTGACCCCCAGAGCAGCACAAACATTATTTTCTTTGCGTTTTATGCTTCCTACGGCTAAATAGCCTCGTCACGCATCTCTAGAATAGCAGCCGTGAAGATATTGATTTGTTTTTTTATTTTTTTTCTGCTTAAAAAGCAGTAAAAAGCCAAGGACAGAAAGCATCGTTTGACCGGCTCTGTGTTATCTCTTGAAACCGCACTCCTGCGGAACGTTTAGCGTTGAGAACGTAGTTAGTCACTGTGAACCAAAACATTCCATGTGACGTGCGGGGGAGACACTGCACCACTGTACATCCATCACACGTGGGCCTTATAAAGTCCAGCGCTGACGGTACTCACACAGCTTTCCACCTTTTCTACGGTCTCATCCCCATTTCTCTGCCACGCCTTGAAACGTTTAAATGTCTCTTGAAATGTCACGACTGCGTGTGCATTTTGTCATCGTCACAGCGCACTGAGTCGTGCTTAAGGGCTCAGTCTCAGCTGCTGGTCCATCTTCTCCTCCGAGTTCCTCTTCAACCCTCCCACTCTCCCCCTGCAGAATCATCTGCAGACACATGACGATGCCTCCAACGTTGGAGGCAAAACATCACGGAGACGAGTGGAATGCTCGACACAGCTATTCTGAAACAGCCGCTTTTGAGAGCAAATCTCAGAATAATCTTCGCCACATCTCCCTCCACCCATCTTCTCAAACATATTCTCACGTATTTACATTGATTCCACTTTCTCAAACTCTCTCGCTCTTGACGCCACTTCATTCCTCTCCTGAATAACCACCCCCAACTTAATAATAATGCTAATTTTACATTTGTAACAACGCGCACTGATTCATTCACTGTTGAAGATATTCATTCGACAGAACGACTCAGAGGCGCGAGGAAAGCGCAGAGAGGGGGAGGAGGCAGACAGAGAGTTTGCCGGCGCCACATTGCCACACACTGCTTCCTATATATTAGGATGTTATCAGTCAGTTAATGAGTTTTTTTTTAAGTTGTGGGAGGAAACCGGAAAGCCCGGAGGAAACCCACGCAGAACAGGGGGAGAATACACAAACTAATAACGTGTAGTTGTGTTCACGCTTAACGAGAGACTAGGAATTGTCTCAGAGGCACGATGAACTGCAGATAGGTGGGGAAGGGGGAAGACCGCCGCGTGGTAAACCGGAGCCAACATTTGCCACACACGGCAACCTCTTATATACCAAGATGCCATGGGCCAAATAGTGAGTGATGTTTTAGCTATGGCAGAAAACTGGAGTACCCAGAAAAAACCCACACGGACACAGATAGAACATGCAAACGCTACACAGGCACCTGAACTAGGGGAATCGAACCAAGCGATTGCTAGCTGTGAGTTGCTCGAGTTACCACCGCGCACTGCCCACTGTGATGCCAACTCACTCGTCTCATCCCTGTTCTCACTGTCAGGTCACATCTCTTATGGTGAATACTGCAGCCCACTAACAATGTTCTATTGGCGAGTACCGACGACGGCTGCCAAAGCACACGAGGATTTGGTGCGCGCAGTATTATGCGCTATTTTAGCGGCTGTGTTGGCGACAGACGCTTGGCCAGATTAAACTTCGCCAATTTTCGGTGCAGCGCCGCTGTTTACTGCGCGCGCTCTTTTTCCCACCCCGCAATTAATTTTCACAGAGGGGGCGACGCCACCCGCGGCTGTGGTGATGGGGGGTGTGAGTGAAAACAAAAACCAAACATGAGCTTTTATGACACATATGTGCAACAATTAACGGTCGTGAAAAAACGAGAAAAAAAAACCCGACCTCCAATACCGTCACATCAATTATAACAAAGTGGTGCTTGGTGCAGGGGGAGGAGGCAGGGGGTGGAGGGGGGGGCACACATGTTGGGGCATCCATGGAAACAGCCCCATTGGTTTCTGAGTGGGGCTGCCCCATGCCTCCCCCACGCACCCGTGGCCCTGCCTCCCACCACCTCTCCAACCCAGACGGCAAAAACTTCCCCCCCCCAACCACCACCACCACCACCCACAGCCTTGCTTGGGTTACCCACCATCCATTGCCTCGACTCAGCACCGCGTGCCAAACACTCGCAGCCTCATTATTTACACAAAAGTCAGTCTGTTTCCAGGTCTCGGACATCATTTTGTAAATCTCGGTCCCTAATACAATCCAGGTCGCCCGTCACCCTCTCTCTCTCGGAGGCAAAACAAACGGCGGCAGAGGCCCCAGCACAGAGACTGGCGACAACGCGGACAACGTGTTTGCCGAGCGCTCCTCCACAAGTCGGTGCCGGCATTGTTTTAGGCCGTGTTGTTGTTTTTAACCTCAGACCGTTATTAGGAGATTTCCAAAACACTTTTAAAAACAACAAAAAAACCCAGAAAAGTTTTTTTTCCCTTTTAACGGCAAAAAAACGAACCGTGGTTCAGGGTTTCTTCGCAAATATTCGGATTTCGTCTGAGCAGCGAAAAATAACAGCGCGTTACAAGCCGGCGGCAAAAAATAAAAACACATGCATGGTTTCTGTACGGGGAGGAGGGGGAGAACTTACGTTTAAAAGCATTTAAAAATTATAATGTAGCAGTTTAGAGGCGCTTAACACTAGTGGCCGACGCACGGGTTAAGGATGGGATATGCGTTTCCTAGTCTCAGGCACACCGCGATCAGGCTTTTCAAGAGACGCCTTATTCCGCAGAAAGCTTCGGGCTGAAGATGATTACTCCAAATAGAAGCATGGCTTTCCTCTAATCCTGCTCTGCATAGGCGGCCAAACACTTCCATTCTGCCACCACTCAATCCCACACCTCAAGTGTCTTAATCCGGAATGAACCTGCCACTTGCAAAGCCAAACCTGCGAGTGAGCTTCGGTATATATTTATTATTATTACTTGGCTTATATTGAACAGTTTTTATTTAGTTTGAAATTGCCATTTCATAAACCCCCCCACTCTCACCAGCGAGGCGAGAGCAAGTCGTACAGTCGGGGTAAATGTGTGTCTTTGAGCGATCGATTTAAGCCACGCTGCCAGCGCCGGCGGAGGGAGACACATAAGCGTACGTGAAACCCGGTTACGCGACTTGTCATTTATTTATCTGCACCACCTACACCCCGCCCCCCCCCCCTTACCGTCCCGGCTTCTAACCTCAAGACTCATTCATTCATCACCTGCAAGCGCGGTTAGCGGCTGTGAAATCGTTCCGCTGAACAGCATCACATTTTTAATAGGTCTGTTTTACGCCTTGACCCTCCGAGTAATTGTGTGTATCTATCTTGTCAAAACGTGGGGCGGCAGCGACTGGCAAATGTAGTGGCACCAGTTTTTTTTTCTCCTCCGGCCCAATGCGGACGGGCACCGCTCCATTCATCGTGCGCGCCGGGGCTCAAAGCGCAATTAGCCGGTGACAAAGTGCAATGCATCACAGACAATGACCGCTGTCAGACCCCGCGCACGCATTGTCGCGACCATAATAAATTACGGCCGTGAATCGGCAAGAGATAGGAGCAGGAAAGGAGGGCCGCCCGTTGGAGTTAAAAAAAATGTACGGTCTAAAAAGCGCGCGGAGGAGTAGGAGGAGGAGTAGGAGGAGGAGGAATGTCGCGACGACCACTCGAGCGTCGCCGCCGCCGCTGATTCACCGACCGCCGAGGCTTTTTTTAATGACGACTGTCGAAATAAACAGCGGATGGAGGTTTCGAGGCAATTCTTACATTTTTGTTTTGTGTATCAGTTTAAATTGAACATTCTTGGAATGCGATTGTGCGCACGCTCCAAAGCTGGTCGGTACGAGTCTGCAATAAATATAATGTCCTATCAAGAGACGAATTTGTTTTGGGCGAGCGGTAAGCAGGGGGGGTGGATGGAGTTGAGGTGAAACGGTAGGCAATTGGTTCTGTGCCGTAATCCTGAACACCGGTGTTCGACTCCCGCCTGTGGGATTCATCAGTGATGGGTAATGTCTGTACTGGTGCTGGGACCAGCCTCCGTCAACCCTCACAGATTGTAACCATGCTGGGGTGGAGGAGTTTACGTGTTCCAATGAACCCCACAACTCTGTCTCCTGACGTCTAACGCCTGCTAGGGTCTTCCTTAGTGAACAGATCTGAAGTCCAGTGCTCCCGCTAAGATCCCAAGACAACAAAAGCAGGTTGACATCGGTAGGGGGAATCTGGGTGAAAATACTCCCACCATTAGGGGGCAACTAGCCTGGATAGCGGCCGTTTAAGCCGGTGGCAAAAACAAACCCCTCCAGCAACCATACCAATTCAAATAACGCATCCATAAAACATCATCACAAAGGAGATTCAAATAAAAGGCAACATCACTGACATTCGTGAACGACTACTCGGTTTGGAGGCATGGTGGACCGACAACTCCATAACTCGCACGGCAATCGCCTGCCAGGAGAAGGGGGGTGCCACGTGAACGAGTCTCGGTCGTGGCCACGGTGGAAAGGTCGCCGCACCGATCCTGTAATCCAGAGGTCGCCGATTCAACCCCATCTCCCCAGCGTGGGGCAGTTGAAAGATGAAATAGTGGATAAGGTTATTTAAAAAATGCCCTTTTGGGATAACCGTGTCGAGCGTTTCTATTCTCTCTTTGGTGACGTTTTGCCTCCCATGTTGTAAGCATCAAACATCACGGAAGGCATTATCTTATCAGATGCCTCTGCCGTAGGAGGCGAAACGTTGCGAAGTATAGGGTGGCCACCTTTGACACAGGTATCCCGAAAGAGCGGCTCATACAGAGAGGTGTGAAAACCTACACCATTACAAAGTTAATCAAATCCGCAGCCTCTCCTCCACTGCGTCTCTCCAACCCGGAATATAAATGAATTCGCCGACCAACGTTCGTCGCTCTTCAGTTCGTGTGCGGTGGAGTAACGAGACAAGAGCCATATCTCTTCCAAGACCTGCGGCCATTACGAAAGCGCCAGTAAATAACCGTTAGGAGGAGATCTCTCGAAAGCAAGGGGTTCTCGACCCTTTGCACCTCGAAACCCACTCGGGTTCTGGTCTCCACGGGCCACCAGGTGGTGCTTGCGGCCCACTGATGGGTCGCGACCAACCAGTTTGAGAATGGCGGCCTGACGGTTCCCTACAGCGGCGGCTTTTCTGCCAGCAATTGCAGGGCTCCACCGATTCAAGTTATTTCATTACTAATAGAAAATCCTTGAAATAATATTGCTCACGCCTGGCTGGAAACGTCACGTTCTTAATTGCACTCTTCACTTCTGGTTATGAATATTATGGGTTCACGATGCACACAATTAGAGAGCAAACATTTTTTGTTCATTTACATTTTTTCTAAGCCTCTGGTGAGGTCTCACCTAAAAGGTCGACCTTTTGATTTTCTATTCTCGGGAGAATATCCACTGCTTCATTATACAGTACGAAATCATACAGTCTGGTATCAGATGCCAACAAAACTCGAACACGGTTGGCTCAAGCCCGTACTCCTAAAAGTAAACGACACAGCCACTTTATAGCCAAGCGTTGACTCAAATTCTTCTCTCAGATAGTGAGTGTATTTCTTCTTACCATTGCTAGAGACTACACCAAGCTGTTGGCAAACAGAGTTTACATAATCGATAATGACAGACCCGCCTGGCACTCGCCCAACATTAGTATTTGGTTAAACGTTGCACACACACACACACCCCCCCCAAACGTAATGAGTTGAAGAACACCCTGTGACAAGGGTGCCAGCTCGGGTCCTCCGTTGCGCGCCACGCCGCCGGAGCGCCCGCTATTTGTCTCGACATGCGCGAATCGCGCGTGCACCCGCGGTGGATATGGTTTTCCGCGCGTTTCGGTTTGATGGCTCGGTGGTCTCTGGAGGGCGACACGAGCATTGACGGCTTGTTATCTGTTTTCAAGGCCTTCACACGCGGCCCCGAGTGGTGTTGTGAGCATTCCTTCGCTGGCAAGTCGAGCGGAAAGCGGTGCATACTTTCCCACTCTGCACGCGCATCGGTGCGCAAGCACAGCTGCAACTTGTATTCGTAATTCAATTAAGGTTAACGCTAAAAAAAACCCCTCCATTCGTAATAAAACGTAAGGAAGCAAAAATAATTATGCACCGTAATGTGCCGAGGGAGCTCCAATATTAGCTGATGGCTTGCCTCGTATGAGCGGTGCGCACGGTAATTCTAACTCGCGTTACTGAACTGAGTGAAGGAACTCAATTAAACGTTGGATTTCATCGCAGGGATTGTCGGGAGCGAGCTCTTGACAGCCAATAATCTGCCTGGAGGGCTCAGAGAAGACGCTCCAACTCCCCGCCCACCCCACCTTCTCCCACCCCAGCCCCCCCTAGCAATCCCATCACGGCCAAGCCGTCACAACAACCATTACCCATGCCGCGTGATACTCCGTTAACCCCATCACACCGTGCACCCCCGTCATACGGTAATACTGGTAACGACGCATTTGAGTCCTATTATTTACCAAGCCAGCACCGACTTTGACGAGTCTCAAGACTCCCTCTCACGAGGGTCCTGCATCATCGACAGTGAGATCACTTTGGCAAGTGGCAACTGCTCAAATTCCGCCGCTGTAATAGCCTCGTCGAAAGTCTACTTGCCTGACTGCTTCCGGAAGGCACCAAGTCGTTGCCCTGCAAGTGTGCGAGTTTGAATCAGTAACCCTCGAGGGCTTCGTGCAAGGCGAGTGTTATCGTTGCGCCGCACACCTGGCACGGTTGCTGCGATCATTTCATTTTCTCAATTCTTTATCGGACGGTAACTCGGGGAGTGCCTCACAACAGTGGCTTCCTTCTCTGCGTGGCAATGCCACTGCCGTCAAGGAGCCTCCGACACATCACCAAGAATTTAATTCCTGCAGGATAATTCCGACGGCACGGCGATCGCCTGAAAGGTGCACTTGCTGCACCGGGGGCTTGACGCGAAATAAAAATTACTACGAATCCCGACACCGGCAAAGCCCTCATTCTCCTGCATCGCTCGGCCAGGAGGTGGGTTTATTAAATTGCCTGGTGGGGCCAGCTCGCGATTGTGTTACGGAGCCCAAACACCGACCTGCCATCCTCCCCCTCTCCCGTATCTCAGCCCCCAAACAGCTCGAAGCGCTGGCGGAGGCTGCTGCAAAAGCACGCCGCTTGCGCGCGAAATTTTGACAAGCGTTTGCATTATTACCGTTGCCCCGGGGCAGAGAGAGGGCCCGGATTTTTGATAATGTTCTTTTCGGCTCATGGGTGTCGGATGAAAAAAAGAAATCGCAAATGGCAACTTGCGCCCGGCGTAACTCTCGCTGCGCACACACTTCACCTGTGCATGACGGACAAAATGTAAATCATCACAGCCAATCAGCGTCTATCTACTGCTGGATGATGCTATCTAATCTACTGCTACCCCCTAACACTACCCATCTCTCACCCAAACCACCTCCATTCCCTTGTGGTCTTATGATGCCACAATCCCATCTCGATAGTGCGCACGGGCTGAACTCGTGGCTGCTCTCCTCGTGGCTACCGTTCTACTGCCAATTTAATCCATGACCCACATCATCTCCGTTAGTGAGGGGTTTCAACCGAGCTCTCCGGTTTCCTGCCGTAACTAAAAAAACGCTCATTACATTGGCTGATAACATCATAATATATAAAACACAGGTTCTGACAAATCATGACTCTGAATAACCACTTAGATCTATTCCCCCAAACATCTCTGCGGCTTCCTCACACCACAGATGTTTAAATGTGTACGGCTTCAAGCCCCCGTACTTTTATTAAAAGCCGATATCAGGTCCACATTTTGTTGTAGTTCACGGAGCAGAGCATCCCTCTCGCACCTCGGCCACATTTCCACGCTCCTCCTCCTCCTCCTCTGCGTCGCTTCCATTTTCCTTATTCTCCTCCCGTGGTCTCCCGAAAAAAAAGCTGATAAACGACGGGAAATAAAAACAAGTAACAAGATGCCGGCTCGCCTGTCCACAC
>JAZEWT010000028.1:8719524-8732635 GCA_036362905.1 Mordacia mordax
GCACCCCACTCCCCCAACCCCGGAATTCACCTCCCTGCCTCTCCCCCTTCCACCTCTCCAACCCCCACGCAGCCATTTAACACAACTTGACTGAGCAACGCAAAACATCTGTTTCATCGAGACCCGACTCCAGATTCCCGCAAAGGCTGCAACCCAATAGCTGGGACGCGCAAGCCACTTTTGGCAAACTAGCTCCGAATAAACGTAAAAATCTAATAACGAGCGGCCGGCCGGCCGGCCGCACGAAGGCGCAAATCTGAATAACATGAACGTGGCGCTTTAGAAGCGGCGGGATTGGGTGCGTGTGCCCGGCGTGCGACACGTGCATCCCACCGGAACGCGATGGGTGCACGTATCGATACCGCTGCATGTGCAGGACCGGTGCGGCACTGTGAAGCGTACAATTGGTGCAGCACTGATGTGGGACTAATGCGGACCTGATGCGAAACCGGTGCAGCATAATACCGGTGCGGAACTGATGCAAGACAGTACTGGTGTGGCGCTGGTGCGGGAACCGGTGCGGCACTGGCAATACCAGTGACGGTGCCGTTGTTAACCGCACGTCGGGCAGCATTGTGTAATAAACATAAATATTTGTGTTGCATGCCTCTGCTCTGGACGTTAAAGGGACGTAGGACACGGTCCCACCTGTGTCTTCCACCTGTGTCTCCCACCTGTGTCTCCCACCTGTGTCTCCCACCTGTGTCTCCCACCTGTGTCTCCCACCTCAGCCCAGCAACCCTGTGCACCGGAATGGCACGACATACGGACCGAATCTGCATGTGTCCGCTCGTGTTTCTACAACACAAAGTGAATACGTGGAGTTGCAACTACGAGACCGCGAGCTTGGGATGAAGTAAACTCGAGCAAAAACGCGTGGATCGAAGCGCCAACGCCAGTTACAGACGTAATGTGTAACTGTTAAGAGACGGACGTGGCCTTGGGGAGGACAGGCAGCCGTGGAGGTTGACGGTCGATGATCGACACCACTAACGGAGTGGCAGCGCAAGGAGGAACACACGCAAGGGGGCATCCACCATGGAGATGGAGTGCTGGGATCGGCTCATGTAGAAAGAAGCCAGGAGAATTCGTGAATCACAATGCTGCGGAAGATCACATCAGTGCCACCGTGCAGATCAAACCACAGAGTAAATCACTGCAGCCTGTGCTTCTTCAACAGAAAATGACACGAGCTCTCCTCGTGAAGCCCTCTCGTGGCTCACAAAGCTCGATATCGCATTGAACTCCTCAACAGATCACCCAACAGAAAAACACAATATAACAAGGACGTCAGAGGACAGCGAATAAACCGCAGCTGACAATGAACAAACGTTAACCTGACGTGCTAAGGATAACTCTATCGGCGCATACGTTATAACGGCGCATCGAGAGAGTATGCTTTGTGAACCGTCGGTGGTGAAACTGCTGGTAAGGAGTAGGGGAGGGCAGTAAGGATCTCGCAAAACATGCCCTCCACGGACTTCACAAAGGGAGCTCCTGAACCGAGAAAGCTAAGTGTGTCATGTTTAACTTAGCAAGGTATGGCATCACTTCTTTGTTTGGCTCAACCAATTGCGTTTGTGAGTGTGCAAGTTTTTTCTATCTATATGTTCGAATATACTAACTACCAAAGATCTGCGTGCACGCTCCTGTACATTAGAGCATTGCAATGTTAGGTGACCGCCCGTGCGATATACGATTTGAAAACGTACAAAAGTGTGACAGAAATCCCCACATATTGATGTCGAGCCTGAAGATGCCTTCAGCGTGGGAGGTGAAACGTCACGAGGAGCACAGGAGAACGCTTAACATGGCTATCACAAAACGGCAGCCTTTGAGAACAATTCTCAAACATACCCAGTTGGTTTTAGAATTTATTTTAGTTCGGCAAGGGACACTGACAGAATCACCACCAAGTCATCGCATGGCAATGCACAACGCGGGCATTAGCCCCCAACAACCGTGCCCCCAAGGAAACCGGGCATTTAGAAAACACCGCCGTTATTTATCTCAAACAACGCCACGCCGCTGCCGCATTTTGTGGCTTGAGTCAACGGCAATGGGGGGGGGGAGGAAGGAGAATGTAAAAACTTAACGGGAAAGAGCGTCGTGGCCCAGGCCCCGAGACACAACACGATAGCGGTGGGAAGCACGGCCCAGGAAGAAGTTGACAGCAGTGACGGGTGCCCCGCGTGGGTAATGCTCACGTCAGCGCGGTAGTCAGCGCGGTAGCCGCGAGCAGCAACTGAGTTTCCCTTCGGCCACCATCATCTCGCGCACAGAAAATGTAAACATGCGGAGCGCGCGCCACACAAACACGCGTGCAGCGCACAAACGGCACACAAAGACAAAGTTCCCTTCTTATAGCCTTAAGGAACAGTACGGTCAAGTGTCTAACAAGACTGACATGGCACAAGAGTAGTGTGGGTGGGCGGCTCCATGCCTGACCGACCACCTTTGTCTCCCCAGTAACATTGTTTATACACTGCAAACAGGTATACGTCTGAGGATGAGTAGACACATGGCACATGAATGCACGTGCACAGGCCCTGAAAGAATACAGTGTGGGCACACACACACACACACGTGTACACGAGTGCACACGAGTGCACACGTGAACGCCACACAAACACGCTACGTGCACTTATTCATCGTCTGTAGACGCTCCTTGCTCCCCCCCTCCCTGCTCTCCCAACCGCTCACTTGGAACTGAACCACTCCACAAGTCCAGGCAAAAGTGTGGAGGCCCACTCTGAGCTAATCTGCTCCCGCGAGAGAGAGAGGCCAGACAGGAAGTGGTGTCCCTTTCCCCCCCAGCAGCCCGGCCATAATAACCGCTCGTCCAAAACAATTACCGTGATGTAACGCTGGAGGTAATCACCTCCCCTCCCACCCTTCTCGCCTCAATTAATACCACATGGCCCTCGCTAGCGCAACACCGGCCGCAGCAACAATGGACTTGGGAAACAACCGCCGTTCGAAGCGTCCGCATCCCCAGCTCGCGTTTCTCAACCAGCGTCAATGACGATGATGACGGCACGATGTGGTAACAGCGGGAGTTTGGCCGGAGTTTTTGCGTAAACGTAACATCGCAGTGCGCGAAGAACCCGGCCGGCTGTCACCAAGTCCGTAAGCTTCGCGGTGTTGGTGGCTCATTCCCTCGTTGTTTTCGTGATTTCTTAGCTGTTGCTTTCACTCTGACATGCGCAGCCGGTGTTGAACACTTGCGCGAATTTCCGATTCTGTTTGGTGGCTCGAGATAAGTGGCGCCACCGTCTACGATGAGATGCGAAAACTCAAGGGATGACAACAAAGAGCAAACGGCATTAGAAATGTCAGTGTGCTCCGGACACTGCTGTAGGCAGGCAGTGGGTGTTCAAGGTTTTCGTCTATCAGCGTGAATGAGGACAAAAACAAAGATTCCCGTATAGCCTTCAAAGACTGTAGGGGCAAGTGCTGTTAGCAAGCAGCTATGAAGGCCGGTAGGTACACAAGGGGTTGTGTGGCACGGCAGCTTTTCTTTCCCCAGTGGTGATGTTTACACACCGCACCAGGAACGCTGAGACTGGGATCAACCTAGAGGAGGGAGGGTTAGGGCACTCGTGTTGGGGAATTGAACTCGTGTTGGGCAGATCCGTAGTGCAGGGCACTAACTGCTACACGAAAAAAGACAAAGATCCCTCATATAGACTTAACAGACTGTCGGGTCAAGCACCGTTGGCGAGCACCTATGAAGGTCAACACGGCACACGAGGGGTGGGTGACCAGCATCACGCCCGGCCGCCTGTCTCCCTGGTGGCAATATTTTCACATTGCACTAGGTACTCATTTGAGACTGAGTCAACCTAGGAGAGGCCCAGTATCGGTTCAAAAGATAATCGTCACTGGTGTTGGCCGTGAGCGAGATTCAAACTCGGGTCGCCAGGTTTGTAGCCCAGTGCGCTAACCGCTGGGCCACCGCTCCCCACGAACGCGTGTGCATGTGTGTGTGTGTGTTTGTGCATGTTCTCTCTCCAGGGGCACCACAACATGCAATTGTGCATTTTCTCTCATGAAATTTAATGCAGAAACATTTCTTGGCAAACAATCTTTGGCAAGTTTATTTTTCTGACTAGAAGATAGTTTATTTCTATTTTCACGGTCACGTGTTATTTTCAAACTTCAACTTTCCAAAGCTGCAATTGACGTCTATATCCAGACGTATACTGTAAAAAAAGGTAAACAGACAGATGCAGCCCCGTAATTGCTTGCACACAGCCATCGCTGGTGGAATGGGGCCTCGACTATCAGAGTACGAGAGAGCCCCTCTAGGAGGAAATGTCTGATCTCACTCTACAACACTGCCAGACGTCCCAGTAGCAGATGAAGAACCCACAATTTACCCCAGTCACACCGCCTACCAATCGACTCCGCTCGTGGTGTAGCCACCTCTTGCTGGGTGGACGGAGGCTTTGTGGTGGGTGGGGGTAGAAACGTTCCCCATTGTTTCAACAGCTGAATCGGGATTACGAATTCAACCTCCGACCTCTTGATTAGAAGTCCAGCGTGCGAACCATTTCACCACAGGCATGCCTGTGCTGTATTGAATGTTATCGCCGTTCAGATAACTCGTTATTGCACCTCCAGCTGCACCACAATTACGGTGGCCAATTAAACTCGACCCACCAGTACTGGTGGGTGTGATCAAACTAAAACGTAGCCATCGAATCGCATAGGAGGATGATGATGATATCATCATAGTTTACACAGAACCTTCCATAGTCACATCTCAAAGTGGGTATGTGGCAAGGGGACCCCCAGTGGCAGCTGTGCCTGTGAGGCGTGAGGTCAACTTGGCACTGGCCTGCAAGCTCAGTAGTCTGCAAATAGTGGGCAATGGCTATTAGTGACAAGTCACCCAGAAGTTATTTTTTTAAATTTGTCCCACACCACCGACACAGGTAGCAAATTCTGTCAAATAACATTACGGTTAAGGCGTCTGTAGTTTAATAAACTAAAAAAGTCACTGGGGCTTGAACTGTAAATCTCTCCAACAAATGGCAAATGCATTGTTACTGCTGTGACTTGTAACTCCCTCATTACCTGTGGAGTTTCTCTCCACACAGCTAGAGCTGCAGGTGCTTCAGCTGAAATGTTACGAGAGAGGCAAAGGGCAGCTGGGAGTAAACCCGCCGGTGTACCCTGTCAATACAGTGCCAATCACAACACCATTCACATCGGTGCAAGCTGATGGGCGGCAGAGTGGCACAGTGGTAACATCTGGGTCTCACAGAA
The DNA here is from genome assembly GCA_036362905.1 of Mordacia mordax. NCBI lineage: Eukaryota > Metazoa > Chordata > Hyperoartia > Petromyzontiformes > Petromyzontidae > Mordacia > Mordacia mordax. The sequence continues at coordinate 8,724,799 of JAZEWT010000028.1, forward strand.
AGAACATCCCTGCCCAAGGCAGTTTGATTCCCACCTTGGGTGCCTTTCTGTGTAGAGTTTGTGTCCTCCCCTGTTTTAAACGCGTTTCCTTAGGGTTGTCCGGTTTTCCCCCACAACTGAGAAAAACTCTTTCATTTAGTGGCCGACAACACGATAGAAAGGACAGAGTGTCTGGCAAATGTTGGTGCCGGCTAACTGCGTGGCTGCCTACCCCACACCCCCTGCAGTCTCCTTGCACCTCGAAGTCATTCTCTCTTCGAATAAATACCTTAACAAATTAATGAATATATGAGCGTTATAAACTGTATTTATTATTAGTGTTATGTTCAAATAAAACTGCCGAGGTTGTTACCTGAGCAGGGGAATGAGTTTATTGCATTACCCAATAAAAAAACGACTGCACAAGAAAAAAAAAGCAAGCGATCGGGATTAAAATTCCACTTGTGTGGCACTGTGCAGAATACAACAGCGGAATACAACAGCATGCCATCTTGTGGCTGCGAGAGAAATGAATGTGCCCACCAGTGATTTCACCACATGGCTTTGCTAATCATCTTAACACCAGACACAGGAGTTTGAAGCCGTTCGAACAGGAACCCTTCATCACCTCACATCAACTCTCGCAGCACAATTTTGAAATCTGATAATTGGCAATTAAAACAAACATTACTGGAGTGTGAGAATAAATATAAAATTACAATGGCTTTCCTTGTGCATGTGCAGAAGGCCCTTGTCAATAGAAGCCTGGATGAAGACCCCCCCCCCGCCCCAATCACTAACCAGCATGGTGAAATATCGTTAAATCGCTTTTCAAACGGTGACAATTTACAATGACGATATTTGTCCGGTGCCCTGCAATCGACGTACATCTAATAATGGGTATAGCCCTGCCCTGCCTTGCCTTGTGCCTTGTATCTGCAAGGGTGGACTCCGGCCCCCATAACCCTGTACGGGATTAAGCGAGTACTGATAATGATATTTGTCCAATCGGTTAGCACTCGGGTAAAGGACGGCGCAACTCGCTATTGGTTCAATGGTGAAATTTTCTCTTCTTTGCCGGAAAACCACCGCCAAAGGTGTTCACGGTGCCTTTGTATCCTCAGAGGTCTTCTGTTATTTGCAGATTCAGCAATTCTTGGGTTACTGCCGGCAGGCGAGGGAGGGGGGGCATCGCAGATGCGCCATCGACACCAAATAGAGGAAACTTTCAACGCCCCATGAGTTCTTCTGCGAGCGAAGCTACCGCCTACAACACCTGCGCAGGTGTCGGCATCAAACCCTTCGAAGGGTTGCAAACAACGCCGACGGTTGTGTGGGGGGGGGAATCGTGCAGGCCGCAGACGTGAGTGGAGGTGGGGGGGGGCAGCACGGGATGTCTCGCTGCAGGCTGGGAAGAGGCCTCTGGGCAGACCGCAGGGCTGGCAGACATAACTGCGGGAAGCTCGGCTGATGATCTAAAGGAAAAAAATCCTTCGTTTCGGCGTGCAGGATTGGGGCGGATCCGCAGGTCTTGCCGTCTTACATCACTCTCGTTCCAAACGTTCGTGCCTTATAATCAGTCACATCTAAGCGACCGCACAAGACATATGGTTACCAACTTATCTTCCAGCGTGTTTGTAAATATGTTAAGTATTTAGGCAGTGCTGCCGGCTGTGGCAGATCAATGTCACGAACGTACCACCATATGTGTGCAAACAAGCTAGCGTCAAGATATTGTTCTCCCAGACGAGAGGAGGACGGTCAGATTCCCAGATTTTCATTTGCGTGTTTGTGACACATCACGGTGAAGTTATGAAGAACACCAAACTTGTAGTAATTTAGGTAACCGCTATGCAGTAGTGTCTTAGAGAGACAAACATCACACGTGCTCTAGGGAGCAAGGCTCTTGTGCAAAAACTCCACAACCTCGGCCTTGCCTGAAACTTCTGCCTTAGGCCTCGAATAGGGTAAAGAGGAAAACTCTTGTCGAGCTGTTTGTCAGGTATTAAATATCCAGGAGCACTAACTTAATTTACAAACGCATATTACATTTTCCATGGCCCCTTTGATTTGACGCCAGGGCTACGTGTACAGATTTTAACCCATTTAAATGTCACGCCTGTAAAAATACTTAATACGTGCCGGAAACTTTGTAAAACTTCGCGAAACGATTTCCATCCCCCCCCCCGCGCCCTCCCTGGCGTTCATTCAGCAGACGTACGGCGGGAAGAACACACGCGCTATGTACAGATGGGGATGCACAGTAAGATTCGCAAGAGGCCTGCAGCGGTAACGCCCAAAATTCTATAACATCGTGCGACAACGCACGAGAACAAGCCTCTCATCAAGCAGCATTCTGCTGGCCACTAACATCATAAAGGATCGCAAATAGTTCACTGGCAGGTGTGACTATATATTTATACAGTACGGGGAATAGGGTTCATTCTACAGGCTCGGTGCAGCATTGTATGTAGTGGTTTGAGTGGTGAGTTATGAACCTGGCAATCTGTGTTTTGAATTCTGGCCACGGCTGACATCAGCGGTGAAATTCTGAACCGGCCCTTGGCGCCCCTCCTTCCTTTCACACCACCAACTGGCGTGGTGAAGTATGATCAAAACAGCACACATGTCGGACATGGTGTGCGTTGGGCTTCCTCCAGCAGCGGATTGATGATAAAAAAAGGCTGGAAATGAGTACAGCATTACAGCTATTCGTGTTCACATCTGAAGTAATGCTAATACTCTGGGCATTCAGTTACGTCTAAATGTTTGACACTCACTGAACATTGCACATCAACAAGACTTTCCCATCGTCCAAGCGAGATTTGAACCGCAGTTTATCCCAACTGTTCACAAAACGCACCACTGACAAAGAGACGTGTAGCTACTTGCTTAGAATTATTGGGCAATACAGTATCCGAAGGAGAACTTTTTTCCCAGTCAGGCGCTTCACAATTATCTAAACTCCGTCAGCAAACAAACTCAAAAGGCAGGGCAAGTGCAAACGCCACATACAATGCGAGATTGTTTGCCAACATTTTATAAGTTGGACAAATACAAAAGAGAACTGGTTGGGAAACATGGCTGCCCCTACTGAGGCCCTCTTGTGCAAAATGTTAATCAGGTCGCTGCCACGCAGGGGGGGGGCGCGTTGACAAACCTCGTTCCTCGGACAGAGAGACATTGACAAACCTCGCTCCTCGGACAGACAGAGAGGCGCACTTTGAGTGCGCCTCTCTGCTCCGCTCTCTCTCCTCTCACCGACGAGGAGCGGCCACACGACACTGGCTGTGTGCGGGGGAGAAGAAGCGCTGCTCCGAGGCGCGCGTTGGCCGATTTCGCACTGCGCGCAGAGTCGGCCGCGCTTTCAGAGTTGGTCGCACAGAAACAAACCACCGGCAGGTCGCAGGGGGCTGTCGCTGCTCACGCCAACAGTATTAAAAACTAATCTGGGTGCAGGCGAGAGGCGCAAGCATGTTCACAAACGTGTGTGCTCTCATGCAGGGGGTGGAGGAGGGGGGATGTATCTTCGGCAGGATCGCACTGTAAACCTTGGATCGCTATGCTTCCCGGAGAAATCTTTTAAATAAATACTGCAGTTTGTGCACAACAAATACTTACAGTCCTATTTCGAAGCACTGGTTGGAACGCTTGCGCCAAGCATTCCTCAGCACTGTTACGAGCTGTAAACGCTGTGACGTAAATAATCATCATCATGCGCAAAGTCGTGTCAATCTCTAAACTGTTTTGCACACATTATTCCTTGCAACATAATAATGGCGTAATTGTCTCACATCAAGCTCACAGCACACATAGGGTATTGTATTACTCAGCACAATCTTAAGTGTGGCAATTATTTAACTGTACAAAATGCGTTCGCTGGTTAAAGGTACACAAATTCGTACCTGCTTGCAAAACAATGACCTAATGCTGTATTCACGTGTTAAAATGCATTATTGTATACAGCACGGTACTTTATCTAAACAGCAAGTAACAAAACAGTTTAAATAAAACATGTAAAAATAAGATTAAGCCCTTTCCCTAGGTGCTTATTATGTCTACATGTTGTTTAATGGTATTAGCGTTCGAAAAGTATAACTATATAATGCAAATATTCAACCTGTTCAAGTCCTACACATTTTAATTTCAAAGTACAGTTTTGGTTTTTGTAACGTTTTCTGAAACTATAAATGGCCATTATGTTCATAACAATCACTGCCTGCACTGTTCGGAATGACTTCTTCCTGTTTCCTCTGGAAGACAACAATATGGCTGCTATAAAGGCGTCAAGGAACTAGCTGCACCCCGCGGTACCTGGGAATTACAGAGGAACCGGTACCCAACCTCGTCTCACATGCCCGCCCGCATTGCCTGGAACCCACAATCCCAATGAGTCCATAGTAGAGCCCCCCCCCCCGCCGCCTTCCGGGGGAAGTTTCAAGCGTGTCACGCGTCATCCTGACGTCAGGATACAGGCGGAAGAGTTGCTGAATTGGGTTGACGGTACTGGTGCCAAGATGGAAATATAACGCAGAAATAGTTTTAAAGTTTCACAAGGGTCATCAATAATTGGGAAGCAACGCTGAAATAAAATGTATAATCCTTATACGGAAAAAATGTTCACTAACGAAGAATGCGAACCTTATACCCTCAGTGCGGACATACAAACACTTGCTCCATTATATATAGAATAACTGATATTGTAAGTATCCACTTCACAAAGTTATGTCCCAACTAAATCCTTGTTATCCAAATGATCGTGGATAATGCAGGGTCTCACCAAGAAGAGACCTCTCCAATGGTGGAAGTATTTCTATCCCCATCAAACTGCTTTGCTCTACACAGAGTTCGAGAAGCATAATTTAGGTGAGACCTTTCATTACCTGTAAATGTTTAGATAAATTCCAGCAGTGAACATGAATGTTTTCCAACGATGAAATCCCCACTTTATTGAACCAACTGCCCACAATGATGAGACACAAAATAAGCGGTCAAAGTTTCCTCAATTGTAGCTTAAACTGCACATAAATATACTTGGTACTGTATAATCGCAGAGTTAATGATATCTCAGTGTACAACACAGTAACCGCGACACCATAAACGTGAGCAATAAAGACATATACCAATGTGCCAACGTAGAATTTTTGTTGAGCTGCTTAAAAACTGCACTCATAACCTTTGTCACAAATTAATGAGGCGGTCGTTTTAGACCTCAAGTCATAATACAGCACGGGGAATCACAATGCAGTGATCCATTTATTTATACCTTACACTGAGATGCACATGCCGCTGTGCTAATTTCACCAATTGCAATTCACGTATTACGTCATTGTTTAACGGTTCTGACAAACGTTATTCAACTTTAACTTTGCAACGCGGCATTTAATCAGGCGCTGATAGGAAAGTAACAGGGTCATTAGAAGTCAGTGGGTCGCTGTAAGCGAATCGCCTGGTAAAGTCCTTGATAACAGTTGCTCAAATACTGTATTGCACAATACTATACCTCGTGAAAAAATACAGTGTACCCCGTCTATACTATACGTTGTACACATCAGCATATTCACCATAACAGTAATAATTAACCTACGTTATTGCACAAATATTAACTTTCGAAAGTATACTGCTCAAAGAGACACAGAGGTGACTGGGAGTTAGTCCGTATGTTAAACGTTAAATACAGTACACTTCAACCATATATATATTTTCAAACATAAACGGACATCGAATACACGATAAATGTACACTGCAACCAACAACACCCGAAAATTCCATGTAGGTGTAGAGCTAGTGTGTACGCCAAGTCAATATATTACCGCAACTGAATTGTCTCTGAAAAGAATAAGACTAAGTTCGTTTAGAGAACTACCTTCCTATGCTATTCTTTAAGAACAGCCGAATATGTCAATCGATAGCAACATATATCAGAGCACTCTCATATTCACTCAGTCTCTGAACTCTTCAAGATGCCTCCAATGTGGGAGGTGAAACGCCACAAAAGAGGTGCAGCGCTTGACACGGTGATCCACCAATTCTCACGCATCAAGCCGTGGAAACCTACATCAGTACAGTTTATTTTTTGGGAAAACCTTCCTAAAATTACTTTTTCTCCAATGCAAATGAAGAAATGGCTCGTGGCTGTATTTCGTCTCCCGGTCGTCCCAAAACTTAAAACTGAACAATTCATCCCATTTACGTCTCTTGAAAGCTGGCGTTCATCTGATTGGATTATAAATCGACGGGTACTCCAACAAAAGACCAATTGCTATAAACAAAAACTCAACTCTTGAAAAATATACATTAGGGCACTTGAACGATTAAAGACAAATTCCTCCAGATAACCCAAAAGTTATAGTTTATAACTTTCCGCAACCCTTCCAAGTTCAAAGCAGCAGTAACCCATTCAATTCATACACGCGCACATGCTTATGATCCTGTGAAATTACAATAGCCTACGACGCAGTAAACATGATGGGGAGTACAGTGGATGATGCCTCGCTTCGGTTCTCTGCAAAGTCCTTGTGCAAGCGGTACATGTTAGCCGGCACACATTTTTTCCCCCCGCTGTTATAAAAACAGAAAAAAATCCGCAAAACCACATGTTAAACATTAATCAAACTCAATGTCAGATGTCATCAAAATCACACCCATCTCAACACGGCTACAGTAGGTAAATGCTCCCATTACGACGGTGTTATTAAATAATCCTAACAGATCCTTGCGCACTTGGTTCTGCACTTCGACTCGCTTATGTATCGCGATAGTTCTGCAAAACGGTGGCAAATCAGCTTTTTATAGGCAGTAAAATAACGCAAAAGAACCGTGTCGTTTTAAGCATTTCTGAACTCAAATAATGACAACATTAAGTCGCGCGTCAATTGTCGCCTTATGTCTCTTTTGCGACCGCATTAAAATACAATTTTTTATCGTCATAAATTCATTATAACGACTGGAGGACAAAAAGAAAACATTATAAAAGGGCAGGAATAAATGAAGTCAATGGAATTTTTTGTTCTGCAAGAACAAGCGCTCAAAAAGGAGACACCCACATCATTCCACAGTTGAGTGCGGGTGAAATGGGGAATGCGGTCTGGGAGTGGGTGGTGCTCGCGGGGTGCAGGGGGGAAGAGGCATCGCGCGATAGAAATGCCAGTGTAGTCCTCTCGCCCTCGAGGCCTGCACCTCCCCAACCCCCACACGACGGGGCCCCCTACCCCTCCAACCCTGCCCCACGATTACAGCTGTGAGAATCTCACGGTGTGTGACTAACACGAGACAAGCCACGCAGCGCGCAGGCCAGACACAGCTTTTCTCCTGCGGCTGTCTGTTGTAGCTCTTGCGCCGCCGCTACGCGATTATCGGCGAGAGCGGAAACGTTCGCAAGTGGTAACTCCACGCCGCAGCACCGTCGCCAATTTCCAAGCGGGCGGGCGGGCGGGCGAGGGGGCGAGCGAGCGGGCGGGCGGGCACCACCACCACCACCGGTGGCGGCGGCTGCAGCGACGGTGGTGATGATGATGGCGCTCCGCTCCGTGCGCGACGCGTGCAGCAGTGGCGGCGTAAAATACTGGACAATTAACGTCCAAGATTTTTTCCCGTCGATCCAAAAAGGTGGGCAGCTCGGTTGATGAGTAAAGGAATTTTGAGCTTCGTTATCTTTACCTATTTTCCCATAGACGACTTCCCGCTGGAGGCTAAATGGTGTCTCCTCTCCTTTTTTTTGGCCAGGTTGAAGGTTTTACGGGCACGGACCGGACACCGCAAACGAGCGGTGGAATCCGCAGAGCCAGGCCCATCATACACACCGCATCCGCACACCCCCGCGGCCGGGCGCACTCGCATCAACGCTCGCACACCGCCC
>JAZEWT010000028.1:8739271-8749850 GCA_036362905.1 Mordacia mordax
AGTACTAGTTGTTGTTGCTGCTGTTGAGCAGCGATACCACAACGTTGATTCTTAGCGATCAATGTAGGCGCGGGTAAACAGTACAACAGTACTGTACTGCGGATGGCTGATCATCATGGTGAGGACTGCTGTTGAGTAATGGTGATGTGTTGCGGTTTGCATGAAACAGAATCTGCATAAGAGGTGTGTAATACATGGAGGAGGGTCTGTGGGCTGCCGATATCGATTGTTGCTGCTGATCAAGTCAACTCAGTTTGTAAGTCACAAGCGCACCTTCCTCCAGCAACTCGCGACTCTTGTCTCTGTAGGGCTCCGCGTGTCTCGACTGTGGGGGTCGCTCGGCCTGGAAGGACGGGAGAGAGTGAAGCACAACGGGAGAGAGCGGGGGAGAGATCGGTGCTTTGCTCTCCGTGTCTCACCGCGCACACACAGCAGGGAGAGAGGGAGAAGGAGAGGCGGAGGGCGACCCCCCCCCAACTCCCAGAAACTATCCCCGCGCAACTCGCAAACTCCTCTCTGAACTAAAACCAGCAACAAAGAAACTTGCTTGGCTCAGCGAAAATACAACAAAAGGATCTTACTACAGCACACTCCGAAGTCAAGCACGAACTATTAATAGTGTACAACCCTCACGTATTACATGCGGATTCCAGTTTGTTACACTGCTGAAGCAACACCGCGTTATAACGCGCGCGCGCAGAGAGAGAGAGAGGAGCAACAGTGTGTGCGCCTCCCGACAAAAGATGGAGAGCCGCGGCGGCGGCGGCAGCGCCGCCGTCAGACTTTTCTCCTCCGCCTCTCCTGTCGGCTCCGTGTAGCCGCTGACACTTTGTCGCTGCCACTGTTGTCGTTCGCTAAAGTTGCAAGCGACCCTTTTCTGTTACCGCCACGCGTTGTTGTCCGCACGTCGTCACATCACAGCCGACAACTTTGCTTGCGGCTTTCGTTCAGTCCGCTGTGTCTCTCCCTGTATCCTCCTCCACCACTAACACCCACCACTGCCAACCTCAACAACCACAACAACCACCACGACATCAACCGCCCCGTTCACCTCTGAGTCGGACGAACTGCTCTGGTTTGTTTCCGACTCGTTAACCAGGGACGACTTGAGATCGGCGAGGTCACTCTCTCCCGAGTTGGTCTCTGATATCTTCTCCTCCTGCTCGCCCTCGTCCTTGAAGGAGATCATCTCGTCGTTGGCTCCGAGGTCGTCCCCGCCGCCACCGTTCAACTGCGGCATCTTGCCGGAGGAGGTTCCTTGGTTCTCCGTTATGAACTCTTCGTCTTCACCACCGCGGCCACCACCACCACCACCACCTCCTCCTCCTCCTCCACCACCACCACCACCACCTCTTCTCCTAACTCCGTCTCTCCTCGGTTCGGCCGTCTGTCCGTGTTGTTGTGTCTACGTGTTGTGTCTGTGTGTGTGCTGTTGTGTGTCCGCCGCAGCCGTGCCGCGACGAGGTCCCGGCTGCTGTGCGAGTGAGTGATGGGACTGGGCGAGGCGGGCTCAGTCCTCCAGCCGAACCTCCTCCCATCGGCTCCAGCGCCGGCCCGCCTCCCCCTCTCACCCGTACCCGCGGCCTCCCTCCGCCTCCTCCTCCTGCCCCCTCCTCCTCCTCCTCCACTCCCCGCTCTGCACTTACAGCACTTCACACACACACACACACACGCGTGTGTGTGTGTGTGTGTGCGTGTGTACATTACAATATGATCGTGAGGACTCTCACCCAGCAACCGTGGCCTCCGAACAAAGACAAAGATCCCCCGTATAGACTCAACAGACTCTAGGGTTAAGTGCCGTTAGCGAGCACCTATGAAAGTCGAGCACGACATCACAGGGGGTGGGTAACCAGCACAACGCCCGGGCCCTAGCGAACAATGTTTACACACTGTACTAGGTACTCGTTTGAGGCTGAGTCGACCTAAGGGAGACACAGGACCGTTTCAGAAAACCGTCACTGGTGGTGGCGGCGGCCGTGAGTGGGAATCGAACTCAGGTGGTCTGGTTTGTATCCCAACGCGCTTACTCGTGAGCCACCGCTTCCACACAAACCCCTCGATCACCTACCTACCTGCATAGGCATATACACGCGCACGAGAGGCGTATTATTGTCATTAGACAGTTAACCATCTCTAGGGGCATCTACAAGACAAAGATCCCCCATGTAGCCTTAGACACTCTGGGGCCAAGTGCTCTTAGCGAGCACGTGTATTGGCCAACACAATACACAAAGGGGTGGGTGGCCAGCGCCACGCACACGCCACCTTTATCTCTCCCAGTGGCGATGTTTACTCACCAGGTAACTCTGCTGAGTTGACCTAGGGGAAATCAAGGACCGATTAAGAAAATCGTCACTGATATTGGGTCGGGAACGGGAATCTGAGTCGGGTAACCGAGGTCATCACGCAACACGCTAACCGCTACACCACCGCTACCCACACTCCGTTGTACATACACCGTCATATAGCATGTGTGTGTAACCGCTACACCACCGCTACCCACACTCCGTTGTACATACACCGTCATCGTGCATGTGTGTGTAACCGCTACACCACCGCTACCCACACTCCGTTGTACATACACCATCATATAGCATGTGTGTGTAACCGCTACCCCACCGCTACACACACTCCGTGCATCCAAACGTTTGTATATAACATATACCATCATACTGCATGTGTGTGTAACCGCTGCACCACCGCTACGTACACTCCGTTGTACATATACCATCACATTGTATGTGTGTAACCGCTACACCACCGCTACACACACTCCGTTGTACATACATCATATAGCATGTGTGTGTAATCGCTACACCACCGCTACACACTCCGTGCATCCGTTGGTACATAACATACACCATCATACTGCATGTGTGTGTAACCGCTACACACACTGCGTTGTGCATATACCATCATAGTGCATGTGTGCTCGTAATTATACACGTGGTCTCACACCTAGTGACTGCACACTTAGATTGTAGCCGTACTAACAGACAGTCCACTGCCACCTCCGCACTATAGGTATCTCACATCCAGAGGTTGCAAGCTCACTAGGCATTTTCTGCTGTAATAATAAACATGTATGTATACAAAAACTGTCTGGGTGAAAGTCGCTTTAAAATGTACATTAAACCATTAATACTACTATTTATTAGAAAGCTTAATATTGTAGACGTAATCTCACACATTCCTGGCGTCTGGCTACAGTAATAAACTTAAAGGACTGCTTACAATTAATAATACACGTCGTCTCAACTACTGGCTCCCAAAATGTCTGTGCTAAATGAATATGTGTGTGTGTGTGTGTTGGCCACCTACCCCCTCGTGTGCTGTGCTGGCCTTTATAGGTGCTGCTCGCTAACAAAACTTGACCCTACAGTCCCTTAAGGGTAGACGGAGGATCTTTATCTTTAGCTTGTATTTAGGCGATCCATTTATAGATATCCCATTGATTTCCAACGACCCTCTTACATCTGCACAGGTGGGGGGGGGGTTGTCGACTGCGCCGAGCGAATGGCCTCGGTATCCTACGTAGGAGGAGGAGGAGGGGTGTTGTCACATTTAACGCGTGCTTTGAGATCGGTGAGAACCTCGGAAAATACGAAGTTGTTCTCCGAGGTGACCCCATAATGTTAATGGGTTATTTATAAATGGATGAACCTGTATCGCACAGGTATATTGACACCAATATCCGCGTACGTCTTCCATTGATGACAGAAACCCAACCGTCCACAATATGTACCGTCCAAGCATCGTTCCGCAATGACATCATGCTGATGTATATTTTGACAGCTCGATACATGATGGCTATCCGGAAAGAACAGCTCTGGTAAGCAAATCATTAAGACTGTATATCTTCCATAACGTGACGGTGCGGCAGCCTGAGTGTACCGTCGTCCACTGACATGCACATACACGGGGGCGTAGTTATATATATATACCCAGCGGCTAGCCCCGCGTCCCGCATCCGCTGGAATGTTTGGCCGGTGTACGAAGCGATCGTCTTACTGGCATCCTGATGACTAATGATACAGGTGTTTACATTGCGCGCTGTGTCTGCCAGGACAGGCGCCGGTTCACCGCGACCCTGTTGTAGGTTTAAGCGGGTGCACTGAGAATTAACGAATGCGCAGCGAGACTTAGCAGGGTGCTGTTTTCTTAGCCTAGGGGACCCCCTAATGGCAGCTTCTCCTCGGTACATTGCAATATGCAGTAACCATCGCTTCACGATATCATTTCAAGCTGCTGGACCGAACAGAATACTTGCGACCATTATCCTTTGGAGCGACGCATCCTTGCCCACGTACTCTTGCGTGTTCTTTCATCACAGAGCACTATGAATGCGCGGTGGTTATGGGAATTTCTCTCGGCTGTTGTTTCGGGATCGCGGTGTCACTGAGCGCGCCACTCCCCCTCTCCTCCGTGACGTTTCGCCGCCCACATTGGAGGCATCACCAGGCGCATCTCAAAATTGTGCCTGGTGTTATGAGAACGCATGAGCATGGTTCAACGTGGGAGGCGAAACGTCGTCACGGCTTCTCTTAAGAAGAGATTTGGAAAACAGTTCTCATGCATCGAGCCGTGAAAACCTATACCAGCAGCGGGTATATACGTCGGGCAGTCTTGTCATCTCGTCTGCTGCCGTAATAGCTGCCAGTCTCCGAATTCACCAATAGCCGCCACTTACTGGCACTCTACGCTCATCTCTCAATGTCACTCGCCCAAGCATTGTATCGCATAATGACCGTATTATGAGGCTTATTCGTCACATACTTTCCCCTGCGCCGTACAGCATACGTGGGAGGCGCGTCTTCTAATCCGGCGCGTGTATATATGTGTGTGTGACGACCGTCCAAAGACGGGAGGAGGAGGAGGAGGAGCCGCTGAGCTATATAGCTCTCTTTAACAGTTGTCCGGCGGAGAGGGGTAAGCGAGTTACAACGTCTCAGGGCATCGGGGGCCATTTAGACAAAACAATAAACCTAGAGAGCATGTGTTTGGACTCCGGGAGGAAACCGGAGTACCCGATGAACACCCACGAGCAGTTGTCAGTTCAACCAGGACTCTGAAATTCGTCATTCAAGGTGTAGATGACCAGGTTTGCATGCCTGGCGGCCGGGCGTGGTGCTGGCAACACGTCCCCTCATGTGCCGTGCTGATTTTTATAAGGTCAGCACGGCACACGAATCGCTAACAGCTCTTGACCCTGCAATCCGTTAAAACTATAAGGGGGATCTTTGTATTTTTTTGACTATGAACACAAGGTTCTGATGTGGGCTTTCACGGCTTGACGCATGATGATTGCATCCCAAAGCTGTTCTTTCGATATAGCCGTGTCGAGCGCTGCTCCTCTCTCCTTCGCGACGTTTCGCCTTCCACGTTGGAGGCATCCTCAGGCGTACTCATCATTAACACCTGGTACATGTTTAGGGAGCGTGTTTTCTGAACAACTTAACGTAGAGTTTCTGAACCGACTAACCCAAGCGTATCCCCCCTACACGTATCCAGATACACCCAGAGTGCCCGGGTGTTATAGGACACACACACACACACTACTGCCGTGTTGACGCCAGTGTTTTGCGAGTGTGTGTAAACTGTGTATGCATGTGTATATTTTGGAAAGCGGAGCAATGTCGGGAGTTTATTCTGTGTTGGTGCAAGGCTGGAATGTGTACAGCATTAGGGGCAGACTGCCATACAAAATTAAACACGCGTGTACGCTGAACACGCAGCGCACCATTATGATAACATGTTGAACTGAGACACCATACTGTTAAACATGATTTCCCGTCGCCTAGAGAAAATATCCATTGGCTTGCCTTCGATCGGTGGAGTAAACTCTGTATTATACCGGTAAACGTTTTTGCTTTTTGCGCATGATTGCTTACCAAGGCTGTTCTGTCAGGATAGCCGTGTCGAACGGTCTTCCTCTGTGCAACGTTTCGCCGCCCACGTTGAAGGCGACTTCAGCTGAGTACTCAGATGCCTGCAACGTGGGAGGCGAAACGTGGGGAAGGAGAGAGGGAGAGCGCTCGACACGGCTATGCCGAAAAAACACAGCTTAGGTTAGCAATCATTGTACAATCTATATATTGTCATATCACTACGTAATATATTTAATCTAAATTATTTAAACTCTCGTCTTGTATCTTTCGATTGAAAATGTTGATTGACGTTAGCCACATCGATAAGATTGCTATACTAGGCAATGCATAACAGATTCAATAATTCGAATGCTATCCAGTGCAATTGACCTATTCAAATGTCCATCTGTTTAACACTTTCGTTTAAATGTATGGCACGTTATTTTCTACTGCTGATGCATCCTTCTCTGTTGTGGCTTGCTTACTCCTCCTCGCTAGACAGCTGTTAAAAAGAGCAACAGAGCGCAACGATTCCTTCCAGCCTAAATACAGACTTACTGACAAATACCAATGCCTTATCTATGTACCGATATACTCCATACAATATAATGTATCCGATACAGTATGCAAAATGACACCACTGCATCACCCTGATGTTTGTGTGTGTTTAAAAGTGCAACTGAACCTCTATGGCAGGTATTCATATAATTTCATAGGACAACTAGATTGGAGTGCTTTCACTATTACAAAAATACTGAGATATATTGATGAAGACAGTAGATATTCGCAGCTCGATGCAGTCTCGATGCAGTCTCTGCAGGTCTGAAGATGCCTCCACAACGTAGAAGGTGAAACATGAGAGAGAGGGAGCGCTCGACATGACTATCCCGAAGGAACAGCTTTTGATAGAACAACAGTATATATATTTTTTGTACTACACTAAATTATTTTGCTTTGTTCCATGAAGGTTCCATATTTTCCTTGCCTTTTCTGTTCAGACTGTACCTGTTATTTATTATGTATGGTTAAATGCACATTCACAATTGTATCTTGCCACATGTAACTGGCTTATGCATGATAACGTGCAAACTGTATTTATTTCTTACAACACCAGACACCTTTTACAAAGTGTTAAGTTTGCCAAAAACACACAATATTGCGTTGTCCTGAGCTGATTGCCTTTTGGCAACACCTGCTTAACACTGGGAACCTGACCACAAAGAAATCCATCTCAAAATCAAGTGTGGGCCAGTCCGTTTCAAGGACGATGTATACATTATCAAAGCATTTAGTTTCCAGATTTTGTCACAAGTATGTGTGTTTTTTTTTCAAACTTGACACTTTATAAAAGGTGTCTATTTGGTGTTCTAGACATGGTAAAACCTCTTCTCTTTATATCTTTGTACAGGCAAAAAGGTACACATCAGCTGTTTATTTCATCTGAAATGGCTCCCCATTCCATTTAAAATAACAAGTCATTTCAACCGAACACAATTCAACCACGTGGCTTTAATACACCGCGTTGTATATATATAATTCGAGACCCGAATATCAAACTCTCTGGCCTTGACATTTCATCTCTTTGAAGACACTGGTGCAACCATCAACAACTCTAATCGGCTCATGCGTGCGTCTTCTTCACTACAACCAAAACTCGGGACCGTCTGGTAAAACGACAGCAGTCTGCGCTTAATCAATGGAGGAGGCGAAAAAGCAAAACTACACAGGGCCTCTCTTGAAGCCCTCTCGTCGCAACTTGCAGACCTCTCACCCCCAACGATTTCTGTTTTATAAAGGGGGAGTATTTGTTACAATTAAGAAATATGATAATTATTTACCGGCGATGGACTGGCGTCCCGTCGTCGGGTGTATCCCTGCCTTGCGCCCTGTGTTTCCGGGATAGGCTCCGGCTCACCGTGACCCTATATAGGATTAAGCGGTTTCAGATAATGAGATGAGATGAGATAATTATTTACTTTTATTTGATTTCATACTGTTGGAGTATTTATCTCCACCGCATTTTGTATTCCACTCTCATACAGGTGTAGATGAGTTTTTGCAAAACTATTTGACCTATTGATCAAGTTCGATACAATGTGTATATATTTTAGCGTACTGACCATGTCATTCATGCCTGCTCAGTAACACTGCTTCCGATTTAATTTGTTTCACACTAAATGTTTTACTTTGATGTTGTTAATTAATTTATAGCCATTATTTTACGTAAGTGATCTATTCTGATGTTGTTGACACGCCATTCTCTCCATAGCTGTGTGCAGAGCTTTGTGACCCTAGGATGAAAGGCGCTTTAGAAATGAAAAAATTTTGATTTATTCGCTCTTAAATCCTGAACGTATAGTCACACGCTAGGGTATGATAGAATGGTTAAATAATTTATGTGTGTGTATATATAATGGAGTTAGTGTTCGCATGTATGTTAAGGCTAGACGGGAGATCTATGTCTTTATGTTTTTTGCTGCAGCGAGGACACCCGGTTGGAATCCTGGAACAGTGCAGATGTCATCTGCACAACGCTACGGGGGTGGCGCGGTGGTGCAGTGAGTAGCGCTGTGGCCTCACAGCAAGAATAACCCGGGTTCGAGGTCCGGCTCGGGTACATTTCTGTGTGGAGTTTGCGTGTTCTCCCCGTGTCCGCGTGAGCTTTCGCCATGTACTCCGGTTTCCTCCCACCATCCAAAGACATGCTACTAGTAGGTGAATTGGTCTGCTGTGGAAATTGCCCCCCGTGCCCTGCGATGTTCTGGCGTCACATCATGGGTGTAGCACTACCTTGGAGTAGGATCGCCCGTAGGGCGAGTACTCTGCTAGTAGCGATACCACAGTACACTTCGTATTACAATCCACTGTTGGATGAATGCCTCCAAACAAAGCATTGACCCATGGGTTTCATGTATTATACCATTCTTTACCACGTAGTCTGCGTTGATTGGGGAAGGCTGGAGAAGGGTGGAATCTCAAGACGGCTCCAGATGTCACTCGTCACTATCCTCAAACCGGTGTTGATTTGCCATTCATGTGTCGCTGTTGCTGATATTGCTGTTCCCTCCACAGCTCTGTGCAGCGCTTTATGACCCCCGGGTGAACAGCGCTCTGGATGCGCAATTATTATTATTAACTTGGGGCTCATAATGCAGAGCGCTTACCATTGCGCCACCGCTCCCACCACCCATTCATCCGTCACAATCACCATCATTATCAATACCCGCATACTCCTGTATAGGGTGGTGGGGCGTCGGAGCCTATCCCGGCAGACAAAGGGCGCAAGGCGGGGCTACACTCAGGATGTGACAGCAGTACATCGCAGGGCATTGGGCGCAATTTACTTAGCAAGCCAATAAGCTTTGGCAGCAGCGTTTTCTTTGGACGGTGGGAGGAAACCGGAGCACACAGCGAAAACGCACGCGACACGGGGAGAGAACCCACAAACTCCACATAGAAAGGTACCAGAACCGAAAACCGAACCTGGGAACTTCTTGCTGTGAGGCGGCAGCGCTACTCACACTGCGCCACCGCGCCGCCCATCCGTCAGGATTATCATTTGAAATTCCGTACACATAATGCATTGCTTATTTAATAAGCACACCTGTGTGTTATTTAAGGGCTGCTTTGGCTATTGTGTGCGACCTGGTGTATAGGTTACATTCACGTTGTACGGCGCGTTCCAGGAAGAGAGTGCGATTTGAATCGCGGTATTAGGTTTCTACTAAATGCACACGCGTATAATTTACATTTCTCGATGTAAACTGGGCAAGTTATGTTCGTACCGTCGGATTAGGCCACTGTGGACAGCGTTAAGGAGCGACTAGGATTGCTGAAATGTACCACGCATCTATCCGTGTGTGTAAGCTGATGTACACGTTACTACCACAGTACATAGCCCAGTATCATAGTGGTCTCCAACCTTTAAAACACAAGATTACTTTCAAAATCTAAACGTAGCACAAGACATGCCCTTAAAATCGACTTTGCTGAAACCCTCCATAAATTGTACACTATGCATAACGCCTACTCTCATTGCACTCTCTCAGTGCGTGCTGCACACTATCTGTGCGTGCTAAACGCTGCACGTCCGTGGTGCACGCTGCACGTGCGTGCTGCATACTATCTGTGCGTGCTGCAACTGCACGTCCGTGCTGCACACTGTACGTGCGTGCTGCACACTATCTGTGCGTGCTGCACAATGCACGTCCGCGCTGCACACTGTGCGTGCTGCACACTATCTGTGCGTGCTACCACTGCACGTGCATGCCGCACACTATGCGTGCTGCACACTACACGCGCATGCCGCACACTATCTGTGCGTGCTGCACACTGCATGTGCATGCTGCACGCTGCACGTGCATGCTGCACTCTACGCCTGCTGCACAGGACACGCGAATGCTGCACATATCTGTGCGTGCTGCACAGTACAAGTGCATGCTGCACGCTATCTGTGCGTACTGCACACTGCACGTGTATGCTGCACCCTACACGTGCGAGCTGCATCTGTGAATCTTACACACTATATGTTGTTGCTGACATGCCGCTCTCTCCACAGCTCTGTGCAGCGCTCTGTGAGCGCTATACAAGTGCAATTATTATTATCTGTGCTTGCTGCACCCAGCAGCTTGCGTTTGCGACCAAGGGCCGTCACAGTGTTTAAACGTGAATGTTTTTAAAACGTTAATATCTCATCTCATCTCATTATC
>JAZEWT010000028.1:8751915-8763390 GCA_036362905.1 Mordacia mordax
AGGCATTCCGTGCGTACAGACATGCGTGCGATTAAACGTACTCGCAGACTCAATCATCGCTTATCGTACCGTCTCGTATCCCCTTCACATGGTGCATTACGAGCACGTGAAGAATGGGCTTCAGCTAAGCTCATTACAGCATTGCAGTCACGTCAATGTTGTGACATGTAATGATGTAGATTTGTCACGCCTGAGGATGCCGCTAACGTGTGAGGCGAAACGTCATGAGATGGGGAGAGGAAGCGATCGACGCGGCTGCCCCGAGAGAGCAGCTTTTCGAAGCAATCATGATGTTGTGACATCTTTACAAACGCATTATTACGTGGTCTGCTCAAGCCAAACGCCTCTTCTTCAACAACAGCATAAGCTATTAACGGGCATTCCATATTACTCTGGCAGGAAATGGTCTCATCTCATTGTCAGAAACCGTTTAGTCCTTTTCAGGGTCGCGGTGAGCCGGAGCCTATCCCGGCAGACACAGGGCGCAAGGCAGGGATACACCCACGATGGGACGCCAATCCCCATCACTGGCAGGAAATGGTCTGTCAGCAAAACACCATCGGCTTGCCTACCAAGCGGTACAGCCTACCGGCGATTGTTTTAGCGACCCGCAAATAGGTGGGCGATGGATGACGCTGCTAATGATGATTGGTCTGAGTAAATTATCTGAGCCCAAAAAACCCAACATACACGTTCAATCTTAGGTGTTAAGATCTTAACACCTGCATAATCGCCAGATACGGTAAAACCTGTTGTAATCTTATGCACGTTCAATCTTGCTGACTGTTCTCACGCTTTTGCAACGCGTAACCGCGAGCCTGCACACCGCTGTACACAACTGTGTCTGACCTTTCGCATTAATTTGATCACGCCACCGTACATAATAATTGCATTTCTAAAGCGCCTTTCACCCGAGGGTGACAAAGCGCTGCACACTGATATGGCGAGAACAGCATCGCAAAAACAATATCAGAATGGATCAAGTAAGTCGAGTAATGACTGTAAAGCAATGAAGGACATCACATTAAAACACATCATTGTTAAAACGCATAAAGGAAGGAAGAAGTGTTCCTGAGCAGGCACAGGTCAACAGCGTAAAGAGGGCAAAACAAACGGTAGTCCAACAGACATTCATCACCGCTAAGGTCAGAATTATCGTCGAGTCGAGGTCTACACACGTGTACATGTTCTGTTGCGGCACAACACACACGCGCATTTATATTTTTAAAGCATTCCCTTCAATGATGGATTCGACACTGGCCTTTTATTAAATATGCTCGTCCTTCGGTTCATCTTGCGCATTGAGAAAGAAGGCAACTTGCTGGGAATCTGTTACGAGTTATTTTACAACGGCCGAGCGAAGAAGGCACCCGTGCACTCCGCTCACAAGAAGCCTCCTCGTTCCACACAGAGACGCGGCTGGGCGCCCAGGAGATCTCCACGTGCCACAGGCAGAGGCTGGTTGGCTCTCACAGCGGACTCGCGAAGCGGGGGCCGCGTTTCACCAAAATGTAATGATCGGAATGTTTTTAGTTGAAAGCGACAATGATGTTTTGATGTAGGTATTCACGGCTCGATGCATGATCATTACTCACTAAAGATGTTATTTTGGGATAGCTGTGTTGAGCTCCTCCTCTCTCCAATATCCTGACGTTTCGTGTCCCACGTTGGAGGATGCCTCCAATATGCAGGAATCCCGAATGCAGGGCTTGCAAGCTCACTGAGTGTTGCCTGATGTAACAATAAACATCTGTTTTCTTACCGAGAGGCAACAGCGCTAGCCGCCAGCCCACCGTGCAGCCCCTATCATGAATATCATTGTTGCAGATTGCTTTTCAAAGCTGCTTTTTCGAAATAGCCGTGTTGAACGCTCGTCCTCTCTCCATCGTGAAGGAGAGAGGAAACGCTCGACAAAAGGAGAGAGAGGGAGGGCTCGACACGTCTATCTTAAAAAAAGAACATCTTTGGAAAGCAATCATCCCCGCATCGGTATTGCAATCAAGGCATAGGCGTGCGTGCAACGCATTCGTGGTGCGGCCTCTCTCTGTCGAGCAGCACCCGGAGCGAACCGATTCCCGTGGTGGCCGTGCATAGAAAAATATGTGTTTCCCACAACAGCACCGAGGGGAGGAAAGGCCACCGTGTTTATAGCCGGAGGCCAGCGGCCCTGCAACGGTTGGAGGGGGCGCCGGGGTTCGCCCACACCCAGGGCTCGAACCCCCACTCGTATAGGGGAGGGGTCGCGCCGGTACGGTGGTGGCGGTGTAAGGAACCAGGGTCAAGGGTCTGCTGGTGATGGGGGCCCCAAGGACTCTGTGAGTCGCCCCTCCTGTTCCCAAGCCGCGCATGCAGAGCAACACAAAGACCTGCAAACTTCCCTTTTCCTCCCTCGCCTTCTCTCCACCCCCGCCATAACCCCCCCCCTCACCACCAAACTTCAATTTCCTCCACTGTTTTGTGCGCGTTGCTCTCTCGGGACGCGGTGGCGCGGGGAGCAGCGCTGCCGCCTCACAGCAAGAACCTCCTAGGTTGGATTCCTGGCTCGGGTGCCTTTCTGTGTAGAGTTTGCGCGTTTTCGCTGTGTCCACGTGGGTGTTTGTCGGGTTCTTCAGTTTCCTTCCTTAGTCCCAGTCTAAAAACATGCCGCCTCTGTTAATTGTCGTGACTATATTTTCCTACATTGCGCTGATATGTTCTGTACTCCGGTTTCCTCCCACAGTACAAAGACATGCTACCTAGATTAATTGTAATGATTAAACTGCCCCCGGTGCTCTGTTCTGTAAGAGCGTCCCATCCAGGGCATAGCCCAAGTTATTTACTTATGTGCTTACCCTTCTCCGCTGGACAACTGTTAAAAAGATACTGGCAGACGGAGTGGTCGAGGAGGCAGTCAGTTTGTATTTAATCTGGAAGGAACCGTAGAGCTATGTGTTCCTTTTTAACAGTTGTCCAGCAGGAAAGGGTCAGCAAGTTACAATATTTTAGAACACCGAGGGCAATTTAGTCAGGAAAATTAATGTAAGCATCATGTTTTTGGCCTGTGGGAGGAAATAATTATATAATCTTGAACGCTCGACGCAAATTCCAAGTCTGTTCATGAACGAGACACGGATACGGAGGCGTAGCGAGGAAACCACGGGGGGGGAGGGGAAGTCGTCTAAGCGGTCAGCCGGCGCCAACCCGACACACACTGCTGCCTATATATTTTGATGTTATCAGCTGATTCATTGAGTGTTTTTTAGTTGTGGGAGGAAACTGGAGAACCTGGAGGAAACCCACGCAAAACAGGGGGAGAACACGCACATTTCTCACAGGAAGGCGTCCGAGGCGGGCATTAGTCCGCCTCAGGCAGAACCTTGTTTCTGTGAGGCGCAGACGTGACCACGGCGCCACTCTGCCAACCCACGAGTGCTCGGTGAAACCCACGATTGGTTTCTGTTGGTTGTATAATGACTGCGTTCTTACGTCATGCAGACGACGTACGCACGCGTCACCGAGAGATTGTTTGCCCTCTGCCTGCCATGATACAATCCTGCTGTTCCTGTATCTCAGCGGTGGGAAACCTGACGGGCAGAGGGCATCGCCATCAATTAACTCAAAGTGTGATTGCGGCTGCACGAGTGTGGATTGCAGACCACTCTGCTGTGCCCGTGTATGCGTCTGGAGGCATTGGCTGAGCGCTTATTGCCAGTGGTCTGGCCAACGCCGCTCAAGTTATTAAAATATAGCCAAATGTTTACGGAAAATATAATTTTCCCGATAGAACTTCATATTGCGATTTTAATTAAGTTCTTGAACTTTTGAATTATGAAAACGGGTGCATCATAAACAATGAAAGGTATTATAAGATGTTACAATTAAATACCAAAATATATAACAAATGTATGCTGATGTAGGTTTTAACAGCCCGATGTATTATATTTGCTCTGCATAGCTGTTTTTTTTTCTTCAGGATAACTGTGTCGAGTGTTCCTTATCTCTCCTTCGCGACGTTTCGCCTCCAACGTTGGAGGCATCATCATGATGATTGCTTCGAAAAGCTGCTCTCTCTCATCATGAGGCGTTTTAGAAACGTTACAGAACAGCGATGTGTAGGGAAATAAAAACTATCACGACATAAAGTGCGAAATGAGGCCGAAATATTGACAATGAAAGCTTGAAGTCAGCTGAAACGAAATCTGATTGACGATCGCTTTTCAAAGCGCTCGACACGGCTATCCCGAAAGAACAGCTTTGGAACGCGATCATCATGATGCATCGAGCCGTGACGACCGACATCAGTGCACAAGAAATCCCACTGTCGGGCCCTGATCGGTAAAGCGGAGTCTCTTCTCGCACAAGGGGGGAGTATTTATGGCGCTTCCCACGCTGGGCGATTGTAGACAGAGTGCTTTCTGTTCCATAGAGAGGGGGGGGGTAGGAGAGAAAGGGAGGTAGGGGAGGAAGGTGGGGGGGCGTCGTGGCCGCGAGGATTGAACCATCGACCCCACGCAGACTGGAGCGGCGGCAAAGCGCGCTGCCCGTCACGTCCCCCGGCTTGCATCAGCACAGTCTCGCATTGAGCTTCAGGCTGAATCAACCTCGGGGAGGCCCTTTCCCGAGCGGTGCCTGTTCTGTTGATTTGTTCCCGAGGTGGCTCTCAACAGCAGCACCAGCCGCACTGGTTCGGTTACGGTGGCGGATAAGCCTGGGAACTACATCAGCACAGCTGTTCGATGTCAGCCTGATTTGCAGGTATTTATATCGATGTCACGATATTACCGTGGGCTGAACGCGATTATGTGTACAAACAAAGCTAATTTAATCAAGCGATAATAATATCAACATCCGGTTCGGAGAGAGAAACATAACACAGGTTGAAGGTCACGTTTCGACTGTTAAGAGGTAATTGGGGTTGGGGCCGTGCACAGTGGGAGAGATGAGTGACGGAGAGTGACAGCCGATGGGGAGACATCCACCGCGGAGATGGAACGGTGACATGAGAACATGCACAGGTGCTTGGCGGGTCGTTACGTTGCAGAGACATGAACGATCATAATAATCATTTATAATTGATTACAGATTTTACAGCGCCTTTCACCCTGAGGTCTAAAGGTGCTGCCAGAAACTACCAACTTGCCAGACACGGCGTCCTATGTGCCATGATGGTATCGGGCCAATTAATTATTGAGTGTTTTTTTTATTGTGGGAGAAAACCGGAGAATACAGAGGAAAAACAAACAGAACAGGGGGGCGAACACACAAACTCCGCACAGAAATGCGTCAAGACAGGAAACGAACTGCCTCGAGCAGGATCTTCATCCTGTGAGGCATGGATGCTACCACCTTGTTCCACGCTACTTTGCGAGTCCTTCATCCAGCAGAGGATTGATCATAACCGATGATGATGATAACGATAATAACGATGATAATGCTAACATGAAAGTATTTACCAATATGTTAATGAAGATTGATTTTGGAAAACACTGATGACATCGACCAGCGTGAATATTACAAAGAGCTGCCATCGTGAATGCAATACACAGGGTGTGGAGATGTGAGTAGCGCTGCCGCCTCACAGCAAGAAAACCCGGGTTCGACTCCGGTTTCGGGTGTCTCTGTGTGGGGTTTGCACGTTCTGTCTGTGTCCGCGCAGCTTTGCGCCAGGTACACCAGTTGTCTCCCACAGTCCAAAGACTGTGGGAGACAACTGGTGTGCATTGGCGTCACGTCCTAGGAATATCCCGGCCCTGTGCCCTGTGTCTGCCGGGATAGATTCTGGCTCACTGATAATAATAAATACGATGTAGAGCGCGCACATAGTTAGTTGATTTCTAAAGTATTTATTCGAAGAGGGGACGACTTAGAGCCGTGAGGAAATCGCAGACAGGCGGGCAGGGTGGAGGGGGAAGGCCACCGCGCTGCTAGCTGGCGCCAACAATTGTAAAACAATGCGTCTTGTAGATTACGAAGGCATCGGACAATTAACAAATGCACTTTTTTTTAGTTGCAAGAGGAAACCGGAGAACCTGGAGGAAACGCACGCACAACAGAAGGCGTGAACATACGGACTCCACACAGCAAGACGCCCGAGACGGGAATCGAACTCCCTCGAGCAGGACCTACTTTCTGTGAGGCGCAGAAAGTAGGTCCTGTTACCGCAGCGCCACCCTACCGCCGCTCAATCTCTGGTTCCTCACCCCCACGATGGACACTGCTCAAGGTCAAGGGTGAAGGGTCATGAGAGCAAAACTATGGAATAGTGTCAAGGAATGTTTTGATGTAGATCTGTCTCAGTGCATGGACATTGCTCTCAATGGATGCTCTTTCGAGATAACCATGTCGAGCGTTTCTCCTCTCTCTTTCGTGACGTTTCACCTCCCATACTGGAGGCATCATCACAATGCACATTAAACCGTGCTCCATAATCATTCGCTATTGTTTCTTGGTGTGATCTCTCTCCACGCGTGCTGCATGCATGATTAGCTCTACCAGTTGGTCAGTTTTTATCTAAGTTCGAAGGAACAATTGAGCTATGTAGCTTTTTTAACAATTGTTCAGCGAGGAAGGGTAATGAAGTTACAACATCTCAGGCCACCGGAGTCAATTTAGACAGCACAATTAACCTGGGCAGAACGTATTTAGACTGTGGAAGGAAAGCGGAGAACTTGGTGAAACCCCACGCAGATATGGGGAGAATATGCAAACTCCACACAGAAAGGCGTCACCCAAGCCGGAAATCTAACCCTGGACCTTCTAGCTGTGAGGCGACAGCGCTACTTAATATGCCCCAATCTCCCCGGCTGCAACCACCCGCCCCCCCCCCACCAAAGAAACTAGAATGTGTGTTCGAGTCCCAGTAAGTACGCTGGTGTCGCTGCTTTTCAACATCGAAAACTAATCTGTCGAACGCGAGACCATCCTCGAAGTCAAATGGACATTTGTCAGCAGCAGCAAAGAAAGTTGGACGCGACGGACGTCAGAGACCGCTTCAAAGGCTTCGACAGCCAGCTTGGCGGCCGTCAGAGGGCCCTCGCGCAGTTGGGCCGCGTGCATGAAGGCGCGCGACTGTAGAACGTGGGTGGTCGTGCGGGCCGTTGTGGCCCAGGGGCCCGCGGCGTCTCACCTCTGAGCCCGACACTCACCGACCAGTTGACCCGGGTCTTTACCCCCTCCCCTTTCTCTCTCTCTCTCTCTCTTCACTCTCCCCCCACTGCCACCCATTGCCTGTGCTCAAGACAATAACAACACATCGCGAGCCCTGACCCCCCACCTCCGAGGAAGAACGCTCGAGCGCCTCTTCGCCGTTTCTCCGCAGCGAAGCGCGCCGCTCGCACTCACAATACCTGGGTCCCTGAGCCCCAATGTCACGGCCGAATTTGCGTTCGACAACAATGGGCAATTTCATTTGAATGCATTGGCAGCTTCGTGTGGGGGATTTGGCTGCAAAATGTGGCACGAAAGGAATGAACGAATGTTTTTTCGTTTCGACATCGCAGCCAACAGGTATCTCACGATGATCGCCACGGCTTTTAAAAAGTCCTTGAAGATGTGCAAAGACAAAGATCCCCCTTATAGTCTTAACAGACTGTAGGGTCAAGTGCTGTTGGCGAGCTCAAAAGTTGGCATGGCTGGTCGCCTTTGTCTCCTGAGTGGAAATATTTACACACCACACTAGGTACTCATTTGAGACGAAGTCGACCTGGGAGAGGCCCAGGGCCAGTTCATAAAATCGCCATTGTGTTGACCGTCAATGGGATTCGAACTCGTCGCCGGGTTTGTAGCCCAGCGCACCAGCTGCTCAGCCACCGCTCCTCGCCACTGAAGCACCGTCTCTGGGATCCTCCTCCGCGTGTCCGTCTGCACACGCGGAGGAGGATCCCGTAGACAGAAATCAAAAATTGACAAACCACCGCCAGGTTATTAGAGACGCAGAGGTGAAAGTAAACCGGTACGGAGCAGTAAGACAGTGGCCGGAGCGTTCGGTACGGCGCAGGTGGGAAGGGGGATTCCGATGCCACCGCACCGGTAACAAATGTCAGTTACTTTCACGCTTCAGAGATGTTTCTACAGACGTGTGCCGTGCAAGTTGCACGTCAACACAGTGAAAGATGGGGCGAGCAGAACTGATGTCAAGGCACTGACACGGGACCACCGAGCATCACAGACCCAGTTCAGAAGGTTGGGGACAACTTCCGCTCAGATTCCAAGTAACGGACTCATAATCCCTGGAGAGGCAAAGCAATTGGATGGATTGAACCTCTGAGAATAATCTTGGACAGCTCCACCATTCATTCATAATAGGAAAGAGTCGTGATAAAAATAACTCGAACTACTATCCTGTCGCGGCTTGTGCATTCCCAGAGCGAGGTACAGGCAGTGAGCCACCGATTCCTTTAATTTTTAACGCTTACTTTGAAACATATATATTGTTTAAATAGCAATATTTTCCCACACTTTGCTAAGATTCGGCGTAATGTTTTGTTGCAGGTTTACAAAACAAATTAGGAAAATTAAAAAAAGCCTCCTAAGTGAAACGTCATTGTCAAAACTAGCAGAATACCCAAACGTCATTGTCAATAACTAGCAGCATACCCGCCCTACGGGAGCTATTTCTCTCCAAGCGTGTAACACGTTCCTCCGACGGCAGAATAAAGGCAGAATGGCGCTTAAGATGGTTAATAATACTGTTGTGTAAAAGTGGGAATTTAAAGCTAACCTCGTGTTAACGTTGTAGGAAAGTAATCAAATATAAGTGGCAATTAAAGCTTAAACTAGACATAAACTCATTCGTGTTGTGAAGATACAAATGTATGATTCGAACCTAATGCACTCAGTGTGGACATATATAAAGACAAAGATCACGCGTATCGACTCAAGATATTGTCGGATGAAGTTCTCTGAGCGAGTAGCACCTGCACAAACTAGCACAGCACACGAGCAGCTGAGTGTCCAACACCACGGCAGGCCGCCTTTGTCTTCCTAATGGGGATATTTACGCACTGTACCAAGTACAGCGCTCATCTAATGTTTAGTCAACGTAGGGGAAGCCTAGGACCGGTGTTGGCCCCATGAGCGGGAATCGAACTGGGGTCTCCGGGTTGGTAGCGCATGGCTCAATACGCACATCCTCACCTAAACGTAGTCTGCCCTCACTCCTCACGTCGTGCCTACAAGAGAGTCTTAGCGGGCGCTGGAGAGTCGTTTGTAAGTATACTGAAGAGACTGAGCTAATAACAAAGTAATGTAGCTCGACGGCGGGCTAATTGCAGCTGATAGATATTCCTGGCCTTGTCAGCTTCGTCTGAGCTAATGAGGTCCACAGGGAGCTTGACACCTGTCAGTCAGCCTTGACTTTTTTGACATCATTATAACGCGGGCGAGCAGGCGGGCTGGCAGAGACAGTGCAGTCAACAATTAGAGGACATCAAGGGAACAGAGGCTGCAGCTATAGAAAGGTTTGCACGATTTATAATTTATTTTATATTTCTCTTTTCCTCCCGACCACGGCTGCGCCAATAATGAATAGAGCGGGAGGCCGAGGCGAGAGGCTGGACGCTCAAGAAGCGTGCGAAAAGACGCGGCCTCTGCAAGTCTCGGCTCCGCAATGCTTTGCGAAGTTGCGCTCAGAGTTCAACCCTGTACAGGGTTACACGGAATCTATCACGGCAGACACAGGGTGCAAGAGGGGGCTGTGCCCATGATGGGACGTTAGGACATTGCAGGGCATTTTTGGGAGGTACATTTACTCAACAGACTAATTAATCTGGGCAGCAGCGTGTCTTTGGACGGTGGGAGGAGACCGGAGCACCCGGCGAAAACTCGCACGGGCACGGGTAGACAACGCAGAAACTTCACACTGAAAAGCACCCGAGCCAAGAACCGAACCGTGGCGTTCTTGCTGTGCGGCAGCAGCGCTCCTCGCCGCTCAGATATTCCGACTAATGAACGTGTGCGTGTTACCCGAACAGGGGTCCACAACACAGGGCGATCTCCTGCTGGCAGCCGCTCATATACGATTCCGCATTAGACACATTCGTCTCCCTATAAACAGAATTTTAAAAACGCAAAAAAGGGGAATGAGCAGGAGGAGAAGAAAATGAAGAGACGTGGAAATTGAGAGTTGAAACGCTCAGCAGCGGTGGACAGCGGCTTAGCCTGACATCGCGCGGGTCTTGTCGTGTATAGCTCGCCGTCACCACCACCACCACTACTACCATTACCACCACCACTACCACCACTACCACCACTACCAACACTACCACCACCACCACTACCCCCACTACCAACACTACCACTACCAACACCACTACCACCACCACTACCACCACTACCACCACCACTACCACCACTACCACCACGACCAACACCACTACCACTACTACCAACACCACTACCACTACTACCAACACCATAGATAAGAAAGGGCATGACTGCAGCCGAGAAGACCCGAAGCTTCATGTGGAGCGATAGGCCAGGCAGCTTCCACACGGCGTTACGTAGCTGATGAAACGATAATGATGCTGCCCGACTGATTCGGAGCGAGACCTCCGCTGTCAAACCGGAACCCGCCATAAGCACACTGCCCAGGTATGGAAAATTCTGTCTGTCACCACAACCGCCCCATCACTCACGGAGAGCTGAAGAGGTGGAGTACCTGGTGGCCCAAATACCCAAACAGATAATTGGTTTTGGTGGGACTGATGGTAAGACCCCACCTTTTTGTGGCGTTCTCCAGGTTCAACAGCAGAGCCCCCAACTCCAGAATGAGCAGCAATCACCAAATCATCGGCATAGATAACATGGTTGGCCAATAGGGAGCCATCCCTTGACCGCACCTTGGCATCAATCAGCCTTCCATTGTACCTGTACCAGATGTAAATTCCACTGGAACATCCATGGAAAGCCTCTGGAACTACGTGGTAACAAAAAAGATGTAGCCAGAGGACATCCCTGTCGCACCCTAAGATGAACAGGCCATGGCTCTGACTCCTGACGACGTAGCTTTAATCAGGCTTGCCCACCCTCATGAAGGTCCCGGATACCCTGAGCAGGGTGTCGGGGATCCCGAAAGCACGAAGAACAATCCACAGCCCTGGCCTGCTGATGGTATCGTGGGCCTTGACCAGGTCAATCAAGCAGAGATGCAGGTTCTGTTGAAATTCCTTACATCTCTGCTGTAGCAACCGGACAGAGAAAATGGCGTCTGTGCAAGACCGCCCTGGCCTGAAACCACATTGGGGTTCCACAAGCCTCTCCTCAGCATGCCTAGCAAGGCGATGTTGAATGATCCTTGCTAGGACCTTTCCCGGCACACACACTATCACCACCAAGACCACCACCACTACCACCACCATTACCACCACCACTACCAACCTCACCACCACTACCAACACGACCAACACCACCATCACGACCACGAAAACCACGACCAAAGACAAAGATCCCCCGCATAGCCTTCACGGAGTATCGGGTCGAGTGCTGTGAGCGAGGAGA
>JAZEWT010000028.1:8763675-8783729 GCA_036362905.1 Mordacia mordax
AGCCTCCAATTAGTGCGGTGTGTCAATATCGCCGCTGTGCATCCAAAGGCGGCCCGGGCGTGGTGCCGGCCTTCCTCTTCCTCCTCCTGCCGCCTCATGTGCCGTGTCGGCCTTCATAGGTGACTGCTCACTAAGGGCAGTGTCGGGTCCCCCGTACAGTGTTAACGCTCACCGAGGAGGAATCTTTGTCCGCTGTCCCTGTGGGAAGACAAACGAAGGCTTCCCCGAGCAGCCCGTGATGTGAACTCCGTGGAACGAACACGAAGGCGACTGGGCGGCGATGTTTATTTATGAGGAGGATACAGCTGCTGCTGCTGCTGCTGCCGCCGCTTTACGATTAACAATGCACCCCCGCGGAATTGAATCGTAATGAGTCTCAGCATACATAGGAGCAGCGCATGTTATTTATTTATGTGTCTACCGAGAGAGATACATGTTATATGTTTGTACGCATCGGCTTAGGAATAGAGTAAACATCTCCCGGTCATTTGCACTGATGTTCATTATCACAGCACGAAATACCCAGTGAGCTTGCAGGCTCGGCATACGGGGTTCCAGCAACACAACAAACGTTACAACGAGCCAACGCAAACAACAACATTGGGGCGGAGCGCAGCGGCCGCTGTGAACCAGGAGATCTGAGTTCGGTTCCCGGCCACGGCTAACATCGGTGGTGAGTGATGTCTCAACCGAACCTCTCCACCCCTCCCATCCTCGACCCCCGTCGAACTTTAGCAACGCGCTTTGATCGACCGGTGTGGTGAAGTATGATCATGCAACTCCCACAAGCAACATGATATGGGGGTAGGGTTGTCACCTGGGAGGCACACACACCGGGACGTTTCGTGGAGTTAAGGAGAATCACCTCCAGAGAGAGTGGGGATTGCACTGACTGAATGGATCGTTCCAGGGAAGCGTACGGAACGCATTGGACGGCTGCCTCGGCAAAAACGGAGGCTGATCCTGGAAAAATCGGAACAGGTGGCAACACTACACATCATCATCATCAATACCCGCTTACTCCTGTACAGGTTCGCGGGGGGCCGGAGTCTATCCCGGCAGACAGAGGACGCAAGGCGGAACTATACACAGGATGTGACGGCAGTGCATCGCAGCGCATTGGGGGCAATTGACTCAGCAAGCCAATTAACCTAGACAGCAACAGCGTGTCCTGCAAAGGAAGGCTTAAATTAGCAGTGGATTGACACAGTGCTATACATATGTTGACACGACACGTACACAACATTTAATTTATGAGACTTACGCGCCTAACGTTCACCTTTATACAGATAACGGTGCTTATTTAGCGCCCATCGTCAGTTGTCAATTCACAAGTGTTGCTTTGGGGTGTGCTAAGGACTTTTTAAATAACACTTTTGTTCAAGTCGCGTTGAATTAATATTTACGATGGCATTAGCATTGCATGGAACTTAAATAGGGCAATGCTTAGCGTCTGTCTGTGATGAAAGCCTTTAGCTAATGAAATTATTATCTGCCTAATCATCGGCTCGTCTCTCTGCTCTCGGTGATGGTGGAATGCTGACACCCCCAGCGCATCGACACGGTGCGTTCCGCGTGATCTCATCTCGACGCCGTGTGTCCTGACTGCTGACGTCCACATTCGGACGGTGCCGCAGCGAGAATCGCTGCCGCCTATCAGCAATAGTCCCGGGTTCGATTACCAGCTCGGGTGGTGCTTTTCTGTGTGGAGTTTGCGTGTTCTCCCCGCGTCCTCATGCGATTTCGCTGGGCACTCCGGTTTCTGCCACTGTCCAATGACATCCTGATGTTGCCTAGGTTGATCGGCCTACTGAATAAATTGCTCTCGGTGCCCTAATATGGACCGGCTTTTTATCATAAGCATAACCCTGCATTTGCACCCTTTGTGTATCCTTCTCCGCTGGAAATTGTTACAAAGATGCATAGAGCCCAACGGTTCCTTCCAGCTTAAACAAAGTGGCTCACATGAAACTGATGAACGTAACCGCGGCGATATTGATTCTTGCCTACAAGATTACATTCAAGATCCTCCTCCTCATCTACAAGGCTCTTTCACCGGCGCTGCTCGCAAACATCCGTGACCTACTTCAGGCACCCTCCTCAACACAACTGCGATCCTCCAATATGGGCTTGCTGCATGTGCCCAGGTCGCACCTCCATTCGATGGGTGACAAAGCTTTCTCGCGCACTGCTCCAAGATTCTGGAATGGCCTTCCATTGGAAATTCGGTCAGCTGAGTCCCTGGGCATCTTCAAATCCCGCCTCAAGACTCACTCGTTCGGTAAGACCTTGAAGTCCTCTGGCTAGGACTGTTGATGCTGCTCACTGTTGCTGTGCTTGGATGATGGCTCGCTGTTGACCAGCGGCCTGCTCAGGAACACGTATTCCTTCCTTTATTTGTTTAACAGTGATTTTTTATCTGTTATTTTATGTCTTTCAATGATTTCTAGCTATTATTTCACGTTTAATTCATCGGCTGTGATGTTGCTGTTGAAATGTCCTTCTCTCCACAGCCCAGATGTGTAATAAAATGTTGTTGTTGACACCGCCGTGCAGATGTTGTTGTTCTTGTTGACACCGCCGTTCTCTCCACAGCGCTTTGTGACCCTCGGGTGAAAAGCGCTGGAGAAGTGCAACTATGATTATTATTATTAATCACCGCGGCTTCATGTTAACGGGATGGCAGGGTGGCCCGGTGGTGAGTGTCGCTGCTGCCCAGAGCTCGTAGGCTCTGGGTTTGATTTCTGTGTGGCGTTTGCACGCTCTTCACCTGTCCACGTGTCAGTTAATAAAAAAATAATAATTTAATTTGGAAGGAACCGTTGAGCTATGCAGGAAATAGTTTTCCAGTGGCGAGGGGTAAGCAAGTTACAAAGCCGTCTCAAGGCATCGGAGACAACTTCTGACAGACAGAGACGGAACACTCCACACGGCTATCCGAAAGAAGAGCTATGGAGAGCGATTCTCGGAGTTCTGGAATGTCACATCCTGGGACCATTCTCCAACAAAGAAAAAGATCCCCCATATAGCCTAACGAACTGTGGGGTGAAGTGCTGCAGCGAGCACTGATAAGAGGCTGGCACGGCACATGAGGAGGTGGGTGGCTAGCACCACATACAGCTGCCTTGTCTCCCTTGTGGCGATGTTTACACATCGCACTAGGTACCAATTTGAGGCTGAGTCGACTTGGGGGAGGTCCAGGACTCGTTCAATAAATCGTCACTGGTGTTCGAAGTGAGCAGGAATCGAACTCGCTGCCCGCTACCCTGTGCTTTGTGGCTGACCAGCAGCTGCTGAACACCTGGCGAGGCGAAAGTTGGAGGTTGAAATCCTGGTGGAAGGCATTGGCACCACCCATCATCTATCCGAGGTTGATAAAATAAGACGCACTTCATGGAAAATCTACAGCGGATGTATGTAGAGGATCGACTCACCCTTGCCATAGTAACATGGCAATTCCGCTGCTAGCTCAGAGACTTGTTAAATGATAGATGAGCACCAATGCCTTAAAACTCATTATTGGTCCCCACTTAATCCTAAACAGAGTTGCGGGGGACCAAAGCCTATCCTGGCAGACAAGCCACGAGGCAGGCCTGCACCCAGGATGCGACACTAGTCCATCGCAGAGCGCTGTGGGCAGTTGCATCAGCAGGCTAACTCACTTAGTCAGCAGCATGTTTATGACCTTGGGAGGAAACCAGAGTACCTGACTAAAACCCACTCGGACACGGGGGAGAACACGCAAACGCCACTGAGAGTGGAGCCTGAGCCGGGAATCGAACTGGGCTGTTTCTTGCTGCGAGCCGGCTCAATTGTAACCACACGACTCACATCTCTCCGTGCTCCAGCCACGTTTCATCAGCGACCTCCGCTGATATCGGCGCGTGGGGCCACAACGCGCGCCTGATTCCTCCAAGCGGCGACAGAGATGCAGCTTCGGCTGTCCTCTCCGCTTACAATAGACGTAGCCAGCGACCTGGCGACCTGCTAGGAAGCTCGAGGGCCATTTACATATGAAAATGGCCTGAATTATCACAGCCTTCCTGCTACGCGCCGGTGGTTTTGACTCGAGCGCGGGCCGGTGGAAAGGTTGCATTTGCCGCGCTTGCTGAGCTCACTGGGATCAGCTGTCATCGCTGGAAGACCTTGATCTCAGTTCAGCTCAGATCTCATTAGTATCTCCCTCGGACAATCAGCCATGGCCGGGCCGTCCTGTGCCGGCCTGTGCGCACACGTGCGTGTGCGTCGAGCTGTGTACGTATACTGTGTGTGTGTGCGCATTGTGTGTGGTCCTTTGCGGAAGTGTGTGTTCTCTTAGTAGGGCCCTCCACCAGGTCGACTTAGCCCCAAATGAGTACCTGGAGTGGTTTGTAAGCCATGTGTTTTTTTTATGAATGCATGGTATAATAATTATTGAATGTATAGAGCGATTTTCACCCGAGGGTCACAAATCGCTGCACAGAGCTGCGGAGAGAACGGTATGTCAACAACAACGACATAAGAACGGAAAATCAGCAACAATAACTTTTTTTGGGGGGGGGGGAGGGGTTTGGTGTTTGATAGGCCTTGGGTCAATTGTAACCACGTGGTTTTAATCAATTACCACCACAATGTAACTACGATGTCTGCGGAGAACAGTGCTTCTCTGACTGTGACTATAATTGACCCCAGGGCTCATGTTCAGGGCTCTACTGCAATTGTGCTTTGTTCGACAACGTTGACATTTAGTGCAAAACTAATGATTAATGGACGAGACTAATCCGAGAGTGTAATGACATTGAGAGAAATGATAATAGTTTTAATCGTTATCATAGTTATAAGCTAAGTGCAGCTTGGAAACGCATTGTTAACACCTGCATACATCTAATTGACCTAACTCGTAACGCTTGTAAATCAACATTAACATAAGATATATAATTTATGATAATTTATTGCCCCTCCCCCTGCCATTGGATCCTTGCGCGCGTGGGCACGCTATTGATAAAATCACCACCTCACGATCGAAAGAGAGGCAAAGGCTGGAGGCAACTCCCAGCAGCGCTCATCCCATACTGGTGCGAGTTCCTGGGGATGCTGATTGCAATAATTAGCTAAGCGTCTTATTTCGTTATAAATGTTGTTTGTTTGCTCTCCAGGGCACCGCTGTGCTGAGATAGTGAAGAATTGGCACCTTCTATTCACGTGACAACAACTTTACTGATTGACACTGTCGGGTGGCGGAGGGTTTACGACATATTGTTACATGACCTAACCTAAACATTGATTTTATGGAAAACATTGGTCACGAAACCTTCGTGTTATAGTTACTGATAGAAGCTCTTTCCAGATTCACATCCTTCATAACGAGTACTGTTGTATTTTAACCGCGTTCTCATCAAGACTCTCAGGATTTTAAAGCGGTTAACATACAACAGTGGCTATGATTTATTTTAACACTAGGAGCGAGTGGTACCTCACCAAAGTTCCCTCTGTTCCATCACATTCACCAACACGCACCTGGACCAGCGTGCTGAAGTATGGTGAAACAACTGCGCCGCGTGGGTAGACATTCATCTAGCAGTGGAATTATAAAGTTTGTAAATAATTTACTTACACATGCTATGTTCTAATGTAGTTCTTTACCGCTCGATGTATGATAATTGCTCTCAAGAATGGCTCTTTCGGGACTGCCGTGTCGAGAGTTTCTCCTCTCTTCGCGATGTTACACCTCTTACATTGGCGGCTTCCTCAAGCATTCTGAGACTCGACACGGCTATCCCGAAAGAGCAATTTTGCAGAACAATTCTCATACATCGAGCAGTGAAAAGCTACATCAGTATATTTCACGGTTCTACCGAATAGAATGAGAGATTTCGCAAGCAAATAGCTATTTCATTGGAGACAATATCGCGTCGTTCGTAAACAGCTACACATGTTCTCGAAAAAAGCAAAATAAGTTAATCGTTATCAAGCATTCCCAAAATCGCATCGAACGTGACTTTATTATTTCGCTTCATTTGGGTGGCGAGCAAAAGGACTGGGGGCGGATGCGAGGCAGGAAAATACAAGTGGAAAAAATAATCAAATTATGAGCTTCTGTCCGCATTAAGCAGTTGCCTGCGTACTGTACCCAGATCATTGTATGCGGCTCTTAGAGATGGGGAGGCTTTAAGGGCCCTGTCGGTTGCGATGATACAAATTGGAAACACATTTCAGCCGGGGTCCTCTTGCTGAGTGAAGCACTGACGCAGTGGGAGAGCCGGGGGTGAGGGTGGAGCGAAATTAACCAAACAGACAAAAACTCAACACATTCGTCAATACCGCTGTGCCCCAAAACGAGAGAGAGAGAGAGAGACATCTGTAATAGATGGCGTATTTAGTCAATGGGGCCCCTTTTGTTACAAAGTGGCCAGAGAGAATGGACAGGAGTTTGAGCGAGCGAACGGCTTGCAAGTCACTCACGATGGGAGCCGGTTTGGTGTCGTGAAAGGGGGTGACGGCTCGCTGAGAGTGAAGGAAGGGTGGGTGGACGTGCATGGGGGTGACTCTGGCTGGAGTTCTGCACGCTGCTGGAGAAAAGCCACGGAGCTCGGAGGGAGGGGAGGGAGGGAGGGAGGAGGAGGGATTTGCCAAGAGAGCATCGCTGCTGTATTTTTATTTACAGCCCAATTCCCCGGAAGGTTTAGAAATGTGTGGGTTGCGCGCACGTGGCCCCACGGCCTCGAGACTCCGCTGAAAAGCCAATCAGTCAGTTTGTATTTAAGCTGGAAGGAGCCATGTCGTTTTTTAACAGTTGTCCAGCGGAGAGGGGTAAAACAAGTTACACGATCTCAGGGGACAGGTGACAATATAGTCAGGACGATTAACCTAGGCAGCGTGTCTTTGAACTGCGGGAGGAAACCGGAGTGCTTGGTGAAAACCCATGCGGAAACAGGAAGAACACGCAAACTCCACACAGAAAGTCACCCGAGCCGAGAATCGAACCCAGGTTGTTCCTTGCTCTGAGGCAGCAGCGGTTCTCACCGCGCTACCGAACTCGGGTCTCCGGGTTCGCAGCGTTGTGCTAATAAGTGCGCAGCGTGTACACACGCGTACTCTCCGCACATACACACACACACGACACGATTCGACATAAACTGCAGCGTACATCAAACCTAAATGGGTAGCATATGTGACCTCCGTCTCACGGAACAGGCCCGCTCCTTGCCGCACGCCCACCCCATTCCTCCTCCTGGTCCCCGGTGGTAATGTTTACTAACAGGAGGAGGGGGGCAGCTGTGGAGCGCGGTGGCGCAGCCGCGCTGCGCGCCACGAACCCAGCGACCCGAGCTCGACTCCCGCTCGAATCCAACACCAGCGACGATGTTACGAACCGGTCCTGGGCCTCCACCAGTTCGACTCGGCCTCAAATTAGTAACTGCTGTGGTGTTTAAACATCGCCACTAGGAAGACAAAGACGGCCAGGCTTGGTACTGGCCTTTATAGGTGCTCGCTAACAGCACCTGACCCTAGAGTGTGTCGAGGCTATACGGGGAATCTTTGTCTTTGCGCCTGCAGGAGCTGTCGGGTTAAACAATAACGCTCCAACCCTCGTTAACAGCAATAAATAATACTGTATAACGCGCTGTGCCTGTTCGTCCAACATCGACGACAGGGACAAGGAAGCAGCGGAGAGGGTGAAGGGAGCCACGCGGTCAGCCGGCGCCAACATCTGGCACTCACCACTTCATTTGTATCGTTATGTTATTGGTCAATTAATTAGTGGGTTTTTTTAGTTATAAAAGGAAATGGCAGCCAGGAAGAAACCCACGCAGAACAGAGGGAGAGCACAAGCTCGGCACGGAATCGCGCTCGGTAGAGAGCCGCCTCTAGAAGGACCTGATCTTTGTGAAGAGCCGTGAGTGTTACTGCTGCAGAGTCGCCCTGCCGCCCATTACCCTCACCACTCACCTTTCCAACTCACCCGCTCCACCCCAGAGACGTGCCCCCCCCCCTTACCTCACCACTAAGCCCCGTGAACCCCTTCCGAGAGACGGAATGCCTGCACACAGACCCCCGCGAATTCTTTCCTGGCACAGATCTGGCTGTCTTATAATTTTGTGTAAACTGTTTTTATATGTACGCGTGTGCATATATATTTCTGAGAATAAACGTGTTGTGTATTACATATTATGTATATTATACATGTAGGATGCAGCTGCTGCTGATGGGGGTGAGTAAGCGTGTACTCATCATGAATGTAAGTTGACGCAGTAGAGACGGCACTGAGTTGTCTCGCTTGATCTTTGAGC
Source organism: Mordacia mordax (assembly GCA_036362905.1). Lineage (NCBI taxonomy): Eukaryota > Metazoa > Chordata > Hyperoartia > Petromyzontiformes > Petromyzontidae > Mordacia > Mordacia mordax. Next base: position 8,771,946 of record JAZEWT010000028.1, read on the forward strand.
AGATTGATAAGGAAGCGGTCACGTGGTTCACTTCAATCTCCCGGCGTGGCAGTGGACACAATGGGCGCGATCGTGTTCGTTCGGGCAGTGTGGGCGACTCAACAAGCCCTGAGTGCAGGAGAACCCGCACATTGGTAAGCGTGGACTCACAGACAGAAAGTCCTGCACAAGGCAGTGGGGTTCCTGCGTCAGGCGCCTCTGTGTGTGGAATTTGTGTGTTCTCCCCGGTTATGCGTGGGCCTCCACCGGGTTCTCCGTTTTCCTCCCACAACTAAGAAAACCTCTTTAATGAACTGGCCGATAACATTATAATATATAGGAACCAGTGTCTGGCTGTCTGCTTAACTTCCCCCCTCGCTGTAGTTTCCTTGCTACAACTCCATAACCGCGTCTCTTCAATGGCCAGGCGTGGAAATGCGCAGCGGTTATGAATTGTCTTCTTTTTCTTTCAAATAGCATCTGTCCAGCGTGGAAGAATAGGCCAATGTACCCTCCAGAACCTCCATTCTCAACCGATGGGTCGCGACCCATCAGCAGGCCGCGAGCGCCACCTCGTGGTCCGGGGAGACCAGAAGCAAATAAGCTCAGTGGGTGCTGAAATGCCAAAGCTTGAGAAACCATGATCCAGAGCAGGGGGTTTCCAACCAGTCAATGCGATCGACTGGTCGATCCGAGTGGGCAACAGTCGATCCGAGTGGGCAACAGTCGATCCGAGTGGGCAACAGTCGATCCGAGTGGGCAACAGTCGATCCGAGTGGGCAACAGTCGATCCGAGTGGGCAGGGCGGGTTGAGCCGAGAGTCTGCACGGTCGTTATATTTAAAAATGTCGCGGCCGTGGGCTGCAAATGTAAGCTACTGGGGATAATGTGCAGTACCCACAGGTAGTGTGCAGTACCCACAGGTAGTGTGCAGTACCCACAGGTAGTGTGCAGTACCCACAGGTAGTGTGCAGTANNNNTAGTGTGCAGTACTCACAAGTAGTGTGCAGTACTCACAAGTAGTGTGCAGTACTCACGGGTAGTGTGCAGTACCCACAGGTAGTGTGCGGTACTCACGGGTAGTGTGCAGTACTCACAGGTAATGTGCAGTACTCACGGGTAGTGTGCAGTACTCACAAGTAGTGTGCAGTACTCACAGGTAGTGTGCAATACTGACGGGTAGTGTGCAGTACTCACAGGTAGTGTGCAGTACTGACGGGTAGTGTGCAGTACTCACAGGTAGTGTGCAGTACTCACAGGTAGTGTGCAGTACTGACGGGTAGTGTGCAGTACTGACGGGTAGTGTGCAGTACTCACGGGTAGTGTACAGTACTCACGGGTAGTGTGCAGTACTCACAGGCAGTGTGCAGTACTTACAGGTAGTGTGCAGTACATACAGGTAGTGTGCAGTACTTACAGGTAGTGTGCAGTACATACAGGTAGTGTGCAGTACTTACAGGTAGTGTGCAGTACTCACAGGCAGTGTGCAGTACTGACGGGTAGTGTGCAGTACTTACAGGCAGTGTGCAGTACTCACAGGCAGTGTGCAGTACTCACAGGCAGTGTGCAGTACTCACAGGCAGTGTGCAGTACTCACAGGTAGTGTGCAGTACATACAGGTAGTGTGCAGTACTTACAGGTAGTGTGCAGTACATACAGGTAGTGTGCAGTACATACAGGTAGTGTGCAGTACTCACAGGCAGTGTGCAGTACTCACAGGTAGTGTGCAGTACTCACGGGTAGTGTGCAGTACTTACAGGTAGTGTGCAGTACTGACGGGTAGTGTGCAGTACATACAGGTAGTGTGCAGTACATACAGGTAGTGTGCAGTACTCACGGGTAGTGTGCAGTACTTACAGGTAGTGTGCAGTACTCACGGGTAGTGTGCAGTACTTACAGGTAGTGTGCAGTACATACAGGTAGTGTGCAGTGCTCACAGCGTGCAATAACCACAGGTGTCACACTAAGAATAGGTGAGTGTTATGCATAGCGCACATTTTTGGGATGAAGTTAAACAGAAATCTTAAGGGTAGATCTCGTGTTGGACTATTCTAAAAGTGCTCTTGTGTTTTAAAAGGTTCAAGGCCACTGATATAGAAGGTGGATCTTCCACCAGTGTCTCCACACAGATGTTAGATGTTAGAATTGTATTATTACAGCAGAATCAAGAAAACTAACAGTGCGGTGGAGGCAGCGGCGGGGGTTGGTGGATCACCGCACATGTCATCAAACTCCCAGTGAACATCGAGCTGAGGCCGTGCCTCGGCTCACCAGGAAATAAAAATCTAATTAATTAATTAGTTTTTACAATGCGCCCAGTAATTGTTCAATGTCGCCGGTATTCATCTGACGATAGAGCGTTAAGAGGCGCGAGGAAACCACAGAGGTGGGGGAAGGTACCCACGCGGTTAGCCAGCGTCAATCCGCCAGTCGCTGCGTTCTATAAGTCACGCTATCTGCCAACTAATCAATGAGGTTATTTTCAGTTGTAGGGGAGAACCCGGAGAACCCAGAGGACATCCATGCAGAACGGGGCGAGAAGACAGAGACTTCATAGATAAAGGCGCCCGACGTGGGAATCGAACCGCCTTGGGCAGGACCTTATTTCCGAGAGGCGTAGATGTTACCAGTGCACCGCCACTCCGGCATTTTCAGCAATTGTGAGAGGGGCAATTCGCATGGCTGATAACGCTGCACTTGCACGCGCAAACACGAAACTAAACTTCCCAGCGAAAACCTGGGTCACAGCAAATAACCGCTGTCAACATCTGTGAATTAAACTAAAATGTATAAAATACGAAAATTATGTTTTTGCGTTATATTGCACCACCGATGTTGATAAAATCTCCAGACTAATTCAAGACAGATACCACTTGCAGGACCAAATGCCACTCGCAGTATTAAATGCCGCTCGCGGTACCAGATGTAACTTGTAGTAACAGATCCCGTTCGCGGTACCAAATACCGCTCGCGGTACCAGATCCCGTTCGCGGTACCAGATCCCGTTCGCGGTACCAGATCCCGCTCGCGGTACCAGATCCCGCTCGCGGTACCAAATACCGTTCGCGGTACCAAATACCGTTCGCGGTACCAAATACCGCTCGCGGTACCAAATACCGCTCGCGGTACCAGATCCCGCTCGCGGTACCAGATCCCGCTCGCGGTACCAGATCCCGTTCGCGGTACCAAATACCGCTCGCGGTACCAGATTCCGCTCGCGGTACCAGATCCCGTTCGCGGTACCAAATGCCGCTCGCGGTACCAGATGTAACTTGTAGTAACAGATCCCGTTCGCGGTACCAAATACCGTTCGCGGTACCAAATACCGCTCGCGGTACCAGATCCCGCTCGCGGTACCAGATCCCGCTCGCGGTACCAGATCCCGTTCGCGGTACCAAATACCGCTCGCGGTACCAGATTCCGCTCGCGGTACCAGATCCCGTTCGCGGTACCAAATACCGCTCGCGGTACCAGATCCCGCTCGCGGTACCAGATCCCGCTCGCGGTACCAGATCCCGCTCGCGGTACCAGATCCCGCTCGCGGTACCAGATCCCGCTCGTGGTACCAGATCCCGCTCACGGTACCAGATCCCGCTCGCGGTACCAGATTCCGCTCGTGATTCCAGATGCATTCACGCCTAGGCTCCTCGCTCAGGCTTCGGTTTTACAAAGCACCTCCAGACGGTGTTTGGCCTACTCTTCCACATGTCTTACTGTTTACGGCTCTATGCGTGAGAATTGCTCCGAGCCTGCAGATGCCTCCAAGGTGCAAGGCGAAACGTCGCGAATGAGATCAACAGAACGCTCAACATGTTTTTTTTCTTCCAAAAGAACAACTTTGGAAAGGAATAATTAAAGCTTTAATTGCAGTTGCCCATGTATAAAACATCGTGACCCTCCGGTGAAAGTGCTCTATAAATGCTTATTATTATTCTACATTTGTTTACTTGCAGACCATGCAGCGCTACTGACTAGAGTGTGGATGGTTTCCTGTTGAGAGGATAGCGTCCACAGCAACACAAAACGTCCCTGAACAAAGCAATAAACACTACGGAGTGAGTAGCGCTGTCGCCTCACAGCATGGAGAACCAGAGCTCGATTCCCGACTCGGGTGCCTTTCTCTGTGGCGTTTGCGAGTTCTCTTCCCATGCCCGCGTGGGTTTTCGTGGGGTATTCCGGTTTCCTCCCACTATCCAAAAATACACTGCTGCCTAGGTTAATCGGTCTGCTGAGAAGATTGCCTCCAGTGCCCTGCGATGTACTGGCGTCACATCCTGGGTACAGCCCCGCCTTGCGTCCTCTGTCAGCCGGGATAGACCCTGTACTGGATTAAACGGGTATCGAATATGATGATAATGATACTACCGCTGCTGAGCGGCTGTGCTCACAGACACACATACTAGTATGTTACACCCAGCACACTGTAACTTACGGACATGCAAATACATTAAGGGCAATCTAGGAGAGGCTGTTAAGAATAAAAACACACGAAACCTTGTGTACACATTCGGGTAATCATGCCTATACGCTAGTTTTGGGAGAATGTCTTTTGCCAGGACAATGTGGTTCTTGTTGGGACTTGGGAGCCTTGTGTGGAGAACTTTTAAAAAAACACAGCGATTCGCCATTTTTTGCTCGCAAAGCCTTCACACAGGAAACGCGGTCTTGACGCCAAGCAGAGATATTTTTCAGCTCTTTGTCAAGGTAAGGAGACACCTCGCAGCTTTCAATGACTGTACGATCGCGAGATTGGAGCGCGTGTCCCAATCCCAGCCCTCGCGATTCATTTCTTAGTTTTATTTGAAACAAGGATCTGCTGAGAATTGCTCTACATAGCTGCACGCTCGCGAGGGCTGTGCAGAGCGTCCCTCCTCTCTCCATCGCGACGTGTCGCCTCCTGTCGGCAAGGCTATCCCGAAAGAGTAGTTCTTGAGAGCAATTCTCAAACATCAAGCCGTAAAAACCCAAGTAGTTAATTGAGCCGCAATCATATTTTCTCCGTAATTGTGGATGTTTCATGCTCCCTCGTGTATAAACGCGTAATGACGGGGTGCAGAGATGTGTTTTGCTCTGTGAACAAGCGAAGACCTAGGCAATGGTAACATCGGAGTCTTGTCACAGGATTAAAAGTCCTGCCCAGGAGCGCTCCATTCCTGCCTCGGGAATCTTTCTCTGCGGAGTTTGCGCGTTCTCCCCCTGTTCGGGGTAGGCTTCCTTCGGCTTCCTCCCACAACTGAAAGACACTCGCTACTGAATTGGCCGATAACATCATAACATACAGGAAGCAGTGTCTGATGGGTTGGCGTTGGCTGACCCAATAGTTACCTCCCCCCCCACCTCTATGCAATTTCATGCAGCGCCTTGGCACGTCTGGGTACCAGGAGCTGTATTAATGTAGCACAGTGTGATTACGCTCATGCACATGTTCACGGCTCCATGTGACGGACGTTCATTCCCAAACCTTTAATCACGGTTATTTTATAATAGTTATTATTATAAACAAACGCTGTGCATTGTAGCAGTGTGTGGCACCCGGACAAGCAGCTCACTGGTGACACAACGGTTGGGTGGTTGGTTGAGTGGCTGAGTGGGTGAGTGGCTGAGTGGGTGAATGGCTGAGTGGCTGAGTGTTTGGCTAAGTTGGTGAGCGAGTGGTGGTGGTGGTGGGGAGGCGGGGGAGGATGACGACGTCTGTCCGACCGGACCCACAACACGGACAGGCTAATGAGAGTAAAGGGGAGGAGGAGCAAGCTCACGAATGGCGGTCCCGCCTGTGTTTCTCGCCCTGACGCTGCCAGCTGTGTTTACAAGGCGACGCCTGTCTCCTATGAGCTTTTACATTTCACTGGCGTCACGGCATCGGCGTGCGCGGCCGCCTCACAGAGAGCCCCCCCTCCCCCCCGTATGTTGACGCCGCTCCGTGAGAAACGTCCACGCGTCGTCCTTTGTCGATTCCGCCGCCTGTGTTCGCCGCGTCCGGGGATCGAACCTTGGTGCGGTGGAGCTGCTGTCTCTCGCAGCAAGAAGAGCCCGGGTTCGATTTCTTGTTCGGGTTCCTTTTTGTGTGGAGTCCGCATGTTCTCCCTGTGTCCGAGTGGGTTTTCACTGACACTCCAGTTTCCCCGAAACAGTGCTGCCGCAGCCTGGGTTAATTTGGCCTGCTGAATACATTTCTCTCGATGGCCTGCGATGTACTGGCGTCCGATCGTGGGTGTAACCCTCGCTTGCACCTTCTGTCTGCTTACTACTCCCCCCTGGACGACAATTAAAACGAGCAACACAACTCAATAGTTGCGTGCAACTTCCATTAAAACTGACTGGGTTGCAGGGAACAGACTGCGCATCCAGTGCAACATCACCGCGGCCGATAAGAGCCTTCGATGAGTCAACCGAGGAGACCCCTGTTCGAAATCACGTTTCCTCCCCGCTCGATGTCGTGCAATCGTGAACATTGAGAGGCGGTGTGAGGGTCTGCGTCTGCTCTCTCCCATTATTATGCAATGAGCGCCTTCAATTAAATCCCACGCACTCTTACACTGCTAACACTTCCTTGATGTTGACACCGTTCTCTCCACAGCTCTGTGCAGCACTTTGTAATCCTCGGATTAAGGGCGCTTTAGAAATGCAATTATTATTAATGTAATCGAATTATTGGTCATTTTTGTTCTGTACAATGCGTTATGGTTTATGATTATGGTTTGGGTTTCTTCCCCGCAGAATTTAAAGTTGTAAATTCGTTGTTTTTTATTTTATATGTTGTTACGTACGTGGGCCACACGGTGGCCCGGTGGGTAGCGCTGTCGCCTCCTCACAGCAAGAAGGTCCCGGGTTTGAATCTCGGATCGGGTGCTGCTTTCAGTGTGGGAGTTTGCGAGTTCTCTCCCCGTGTCCGCGTGGGTTTTTGCCGGGCACTCCGGTTTCCTCCCACAGTCCAAAAAACATGCTGCTGCATAGGTTAATTGGCTTGCAGACTAAATTGCCCGCAGTGCCCGGTGATGGACTGGCGTGCCATCCTGGGTATATCCCTGCCTTGCGCCTTGTGTCTGCCGGGATAGGCTCCGGCTCACCGCGACCCTGTACATGACTAAGCGGTTTCTGACAATGATATGAGATGAGATGTTGTTACGTTGATCAGTTCGAATGTTGGCTCTATCGCAGGAATCACGCGCCCAGAGCTTGCAAGCTCGCTGCGTATTTTCCACTGTAAGAGTAAACATCTAACATCCATCAGAACGGTAACGGACAGGAGTCGACAAAGACAAAGATCCCCCGTACAGCCGAAAAAGACTGTAGGGTCAAGTGCTGTGAAGGCCACAGCGCTGCCCTTTCAGACACTGGTATCAAGCTGCACCCAGCACAGAGATGAGACCGTGTTTACCAATTAAATCCTTAGCGAGTCTCGACACTCGTGTTTCCTGCTCGCGGTGTTTGTCCGATGTCTTATCGATTGTTTAAGTGGCTGGAATGCGTGGAGAAAACCTCACACGTGCGTGAGAGTGGTGAATAGGGCTGCTGCTGCTTCACAGCAAGAGGGCCCGAGTTCGACTCCTGGCTCGGTTGCCATTCTATGTGGAGTGTGCGCGTTCTCCCTGTGCCGACATGGATTATTGTCGCCCACTCCGATGCCTTCCCACAGTTCAAATACCCGCTGCTCGGGTTAATTTCCCAAACTAATTTACCCCGGCACTCTGAGCTGTTGTAAGTTGCTTACCCCTCCCTCCCCGCTGGACAAATGTTTTAAAGAGCTACATATGTCAAGGCGGTTCCTTCCAGTTTACGTGAATGCTGAATGACGGGACGTCCTGACCTGCTTTCTGTACTGCGTGCTGTCATCACACAGCAGCTGGTCCTGCACGCGGCTATGGCAGTCAGCGCGAATGTCTGCGCGTACCGCGCCGCCCGTCGGCGACCTCTCGTAGCGACTCGAAGGAATCTCTCAGACAAGCTGTGGGCAGCCACGTAATGAGCCGCTATCAGCGCTTACCCAAGCTTCGTGGTCCTCTACATATTCAGCTGTTATTGGCCAACTGGTATCAATCTGTACGTGAGATATACTTCTCCGTGTAACCCGTAAATACTGATATACAAGTTGCAGTTTGCGTGTATGCGCATTTATAAGTAATTTAATATTACTATTTATACACTGAAGTAGGTTTGTCACTGCTCAATATCTGTTCCTTCGGGACAGCTGTGATGAGCGTTCCCTCTTTCTCCTTCGCAACGTTTCATCTCCTACGCAGTTTTCTCCTCCAAAGACATGCTTCTCTGGACTGTGGGAGGAAACTGGAGGATCCGGAGAAGGTCCTGGCAGACATGGGCAGAACACGCATACCCCACACACACATGTACCCAAACCGGGAGTCAAACCTGGGCTCTTCTTGCTGTGAGGTGGCAGAGCTCTTGACTGCGCCAACATACTACAGGGAGACGGGCAGCCAGCCAGGGGAGTCAGCCGGTACCAGCCCGCAGATACTGCATCCCATATATTGTGATATTATCTACCAATAAATAAATGTCTTTGCTATGGGAGGAAACCGGAGAACTGGGGGTGAACACGCAAACTTCGCACAGAAAAGTGCTCGAGGTGGGAATCGAATCGTGAGATGCCGATGTTAATTAATTAATATTAATATTTGCACTTCGAACGCACTTTTCACCCGAGAGTCACAGGGCGCTGCACAGATCTGTGGAGAGAACGGCATATCAAAATCAACAACATCTGAACGACATATCAACAACAACAAAGAAATGTGTATTATTGACAGAAAATACCCAGCGAGCTTGCAAGCTTTCGATGCGGAATTTCTACGACACAACAAACATTCGAACCGACTAAGAAGGTGGCTCGACTCTCCGCCCCTCTGGGGATTCCTCGCGTCTCCCAGTCCTCTCTTGGAACGAACTCTTTGGAAATTGAATGAAATCTGCGCACGCTAAAAGTTGTGTACATGATTGTAAGAGCACTTGTGTCTGCGGGGGGGCAATGATGGCTGCAGAGGCCGATATCGAACTGACGGGGCTCCATCACGTTTCTAAACAATACATCGGTTGGGGAAGCCACCAGGCACCCGAATGTTACACAAACCATCGATTCCGCGAATATCGCGCACAGCGCATATTTTTTTCGCGATCACATATTTCCCATTCTCGGACACGGCCAGCAAATCGCAGCCACATTTCCCAAGCCCTTATGTGGCCGTCTCTGATTCACTGCGTTGTGTTCCTAAAGCCGACCTTTGACCCGTTGCTATGAGTACTGCCGAAGAATCGCCGAGCCAGCGATGCAGGCGGACGCGCTCTCCAACGTCAGACGGCAACTGTTTGTTTCCTATTAATTATCGGCTTGTTTGAGCGACACGGTGAGCGAGTGTATACACAGCGGTGAAGGATGCGGGCGCGGAACAATGGCTCGGGCTCGAGAGGAGAAACACGTGTGGACTTCTCAGCTGTATCGCTCGCACCGCGCCCGCGCACTGCGTTCCCCGTGGGCACCACGGGACGAGCAGACACAAGGAGACGTTCCTGATCACTCATTCATTACCGGTGACCGCTTAATCCTGTATGGGGTCAGCGTACGCACCGCGAGGTCACCGTGCCGCCGATTCAGATTAAGCCACAGTGATTAGGCCAGCATCAATATCGTTCATCGGTTTCATGTCAGCCACTTTTTATTGAAGCTGGAAGGAACCGTTGAGCTACGTAACTCTTTTTAACAGCTGTCCAGCGGGGAGAGGTAAGTAAGTTACAACATCTTAGGGCACCGGGGGCGATTTAGTCAGGACAATTACCCTCGGGTGGCTGGAGCAAATCCCGGCAGAAACAGGACACATGGCAGTTTTGTGTTTCCCCCGTGTTCGCGTGGATTTTAGTCGGGTACTCCGGTTTCCTCCCACCGTCCAAAGACAGGCTAATGGTGTCACATCATGGGTATAGCCCCGCCTTGTACCCTGTGTCTGCCAGGATAGGTGCTAGCACCCCACGACTCTGCACAGGATTAAGCGGGTATTAATAATGATGATATTGGATCACCAGCATGTGCCCGCCATTCTCAACCGGTGCATCGCGACCCATCGGCGGGCGGCGAGCGCCGCCTAGTGGTCCGTGGAGACCAGACCCACGTGGACCTTGGAGACGCAAAAGAGAACTCGCGCGTACACGGCGTGCGTGCGCGTACACGGCGTGCGTGCGTGCGCGCACCCGCTCACTCCACGCGCGCACGCCACGTGTTCACGCGCACGCCACGTGTTCACGCGCACGCCACGTGTTCACGCGCACGCCACGTGTTCACGCGCACGCCACGTGCGCATTATGCAGTGGGCGCGATGCATAATGCCGAGAGTGTGATGCATAAGATCATGCATAGCATCATGCATAACACATGGCCGATACATTACACATGGCACGGCCGATGTATATATAATACATGTACACATAAAAGAGCAACAGCGGGCGCGCATTATGCACTCAGCAAATAATAATGGCAATGTGTAACACACGCTTGTATACACATTACAGTGACAATGTATAACATACGCTTGTGTACACCACGACACAGTGACACTGTTTAATGCACGCTTGTGTACTCTACATGACACAATTATACAATGCATAACACATGCTTGTGTATACTCCGCAAAAAGTAGGCTTAATGTATAAGAATTTACATTCATTCAGGGAAAAACCCTGGATGTGACGCCAGTACACATCGCAAGGCACACTTTTTGGGGGTAATTTACTAAGCAGGCCAATTAACCTAGGCAGCAGCAGCGTGTATTTGGACGGTGGGAGGAAAGCGGAGAAACCGGGGAGAGAAAACACTCAAACTCCACACAGAAAGGCACCAGAGTCGGGACTCAAACCCGAGCTTTCTCGCTGTGCGGCGACAGCGCTACTCACTGCACCGCCACTGAATTTATACCCGACATGAATTATTTTGTGGGGAAAGATCTCGCAACACAATTTGTGTAATATACCCTCCTTCACCCGACGCAGCCAATTAAATTAAGCTGTCACGCGATGGGCGCCCTTGGCCCATTTGTTGCTGTGTAGTAATAACAATTAAAATATAATTGAGAACAAATTCGTTACATTTCAAAGGTATTCATTTAAAGATAGAATAACGCAGAGGCGCGATGTAAACTGCCGAGAGGTGGAGTTAAGCCACGCGGTCAGCCGACGCTAACACGTTCGAACACTGCGTCGTGTGTGCGATGTTATCGGTCAATTAATTAACGACTGGTTTTTCTTTGTAGGAGGAAACAGAAGAACCCGGAGGAAACTCACGCAAAACATGGGGAAAATACACAAACTCCACGCAGAAAGGCGCCTCCTGGGGCGAGGCCGGCATGTTTGCAAGCGCCACCCTTCTGCGCCATGGCACTCACTGCGCCACCCCTCTGTGCCATGGCACTCACTGCGCCACCCCTCTGTGCCATAGTACTGCGCCACCCCTCTGTGCCATGGCACTGTCACCCTTCTGTGACATGGCACATTAGTCGGTATCACAGAGCTACTGCCCAACCCCATAGGGAGCTACCCGGTCTCACCAGCCCTGCCACGTGACACTGATGTCTGTCGCACGACACTCAATACGATAAGATTGCGTTCTCAAGAACTGGAATCACTTAGCAAAGCGTACGGATGTCGGGTGCCTCTTTTGTGCGATTATTGGTGACGAGACGGAGTCAATCTACTCACAACAACTAGAGTTTCCACCTGTCCACGTTTTCCTGGGATCGTCCACCTTTTTGAGGGAAGCAGCTGCTCTGGGAAAACTGCAAGTTTTCCTGCAGCAAGTTTTTCAGA
>JAZEWT010000028.1:8808059-8818294 GCA_036362905.1 Mordacia mordax
ATGGGGGGGCTGGTGGTAATGGGGGGGCTGGTGGTGATGGGGGGAGGAGATGGGGGTGGCACACTCCCACCGCTCATCACCAGCACCCACCAAGAAGGCCCTGGGATCAATTCCCGTCTTGAGTAGAGTTCCATGTGGAGTTTGCGTGTTTTATACCCGTTTCTGCGTCGGTTTTCGCCGGGTACTTCGGTTTCCTCCCACAGCTCAAAGCCGTGCTGACTAGATTAATTGTCATATTGACTGAGATACTGGAACTTGTTTACCCCTCCCGGCTGCACAACTACATAGCTGAATGGTTGCTCTCAGCTGACATACAAACGGACTGACCAACCTATCCGGCTCCTCCTGTACGGAGCACTTAGCAGCTCACCCCGCTCAGTCGGGAAGATCCCGGTTTTCCAGAGAGGATGACGCCTCGGGGACGGGGGGAGGGGCTGAAATCCAGGTCTCAATCCCCCCCCCCATGGTGTGGAATGAGCTTCGGGGGGGCAGCGCAGTGGCCGACTGCACCGCTCTCTGCCGCGCCGTGGCAGCCTCTGGCACAAGAGGAACTGCAGAGTGGAGAAGGGGAAAGGTAGCCTCGCAGTAAGTCGGCGCCAACATGTCTTGGTTACAACTCAAGCTTTTTTTTCTTCACAAATTGTCACGGACATACGGAGGTGAAAGTAAGCTGGTTCGGTCCGGTATGGCTTAACGGTAAGAAAGTGTCCAAAGCGTTTGGTATGGTATAGTAGGCGGGTGCAGGGGTCACGATTCGACCGTACCGGTAAGAATCGAGAGTGACTCTCATCGCTGCGGACAGGAGACATCGCCAAAGGGAATGACAACCAGTGGCCAAGAGAGTTCAGCAGTAAATCATTGCAATGGGATCGCTTTAACGCACAGATGACGAGCAGGTTGATGAATCGTAAAAATACATGGAAGAGGACAAGCGCACGACAGAGGAGTTTACAAAAAACCTCCGTTATTGTTGATTTGCTGTTCATATGTCGTTGTTGTTACTGATCTGCCGTTCTCTCCACTGCTCTGTGCAGCGCTTTGTGACCCTCGGGTGAAAAGCGCTCTAGAAATGCAATTATTATTATTAATAATTTGCAACAGATGTTCTTTGTGCCTTCTGGCTTGAGGCTAAATCCCAGACTAAACCATTACCCAGAGCTCATTGTTAAACCTTCATTAGGTCTGCTGTACCTAAGGCAACCATAGTCTCTGTTGGAAAAGAAGAGATAATGAATCTCAATGGGTTCCCACCTGCTTAAATAATGGACTATTGAATTCCAACGTGGGATTTGTGCCCCTAACAATAGATAATCTTCCATTACCACTGCATGTGTAGCTACAGAATCCATCTCTTGTCCAGCACGGGCTGGACAAGAGATGGACGGACATGATGCAGAAAGATCTGGAGCTGACTGGACTTGCTGAGAAGTCGCACGAGCAGTGTCAAGATCGACCTCTGTGGAGGAGTGTCGTGAAGGACGCTACGGGGCAGCTGGAAGAAGTCGCCCTCCAGCAAGAGTGGAGGGCGGAGGAGCGACGCTCACAACAGCGAGCGGAGCGACGGGCGGGTACACCTGTGCGAGTTGGTACGAAGTACAGATGGTTCCCCGTCTTGTCACCTCGGCCAGTGAGCCCACGGCACCTGGGCCTGTGCCGTGACTGCCTGTCAGCAAGCCTTCGACCCTTCACGTGGCCTCAAGGTGCACCTGACCTGGCACAGGCGCCGTGGGGACAGTACCCCCACTTCGAGACAAACTGCGGTTTTCGTTATTGTGCCAAGAGATACGGGATAAATAAACATTTATTATTCCAGCAGAAAGCACCCAGTGAGCTCGCAAGCTCGAGATGCGGGATTCCTGCGACAAAATAAAAGGGTGCTAAGAAGATAAGGGAGCAGCTCTGCAATGCCTCGCCCATGGTACTTGTTTTCAGAAGGGCCTCCACTAGAGGGAGCCCTACGGAATATTTGGCCTACTCTTCCAAACTCTCTACATGTATTTACATTTTCTAAACAGACATCTAACACTTTAATCTCGGCGGGCCCGTGGTATGATGGGTAATGGATACGCCACAAAGCCACCGTGCACTCTCTCGATACGATTCAACTACGGTTGCCACCTGTCCCGGCTTTTTCCAGGTTCGTTCTGCTACTGGGAACTCTGGACGTTCTTACGGAACGAATCATTCACTCAAAGTCCGATATTTTACGGTTACTCAGGGTTCTCTCTTCGCTCGCATTCTGTTCCGTTTCACACTTTAATTTGCACTCTTATCTGCGGGTCATTCCACCTCTCTCCAAGACCCTATCATCCTCTCTCACTATCTGCAAATTAAATATGTGCGCGTCAAAAATTGTATTGAAGCGGATGTGGGTCACGGGTTGTGTAAATGCTTGTACATATTGTGTGTATTGTATTCCTTGTATAATTTGTTTGGAAAACTTGCTCGGAAGAGCAATAAGATCAGAGGTAAAAGTCTCATTCTGTTCGATCAGTTTTTTTTTAAGTTGGAAGGAACTGTGAGCTGGGCGGCGTGGTGGAGCAGCGAGTAGGAGTTTGCAAGTTCTCTCTCCCCGTGCTCGCGTGGGTTTTCGCCTGGTACTCCGGTTTCCTCCCACCGTACAAATATACGCTGCTGCCCTAGGTTAATTGGCCTGCTGAGTCAACTGCCTCAAAAAGTGAGCCCTGCGATGTACTGGCGTCACATCCTGGGTATCCCTCCGCCTTGCGCCCTCTGTCGGCCGGGATAAACTCCGACCCCGACACGACCCTGTACAGGATGAAGCGGCGATTCAGCGGTCACATGCCTTTGAACTGTAGGAGGATAACTTGGCGAAAACTCAGGGGGACATGAAGAGAACACGTAAACTCCACACAGCCAGGCACCCGAGCTGGGAATCGAACCCCGGGATTCTTGCTGTGAAGGCGGCAGCGCCACTCACTGCCCTTTTTATATTTGACTGCACTGGCAACACAACCGGCAGTACGCGGGGTGCAGTAGTGGGCTGACTACCCCGCGCTTCAGCAGAAACTCTACTCTGCTGTAATTACATTTATGTCCCTGGGTCACAGGACTGCGGGATGAACAGCAAATCAGAAACCGGAAAGTGGTGGCAACACAAATAATAATTCTGCTGCAGTGCTTGAAGCTTTTGTTGAGAAGCAAGCAGGCAGGCTGCTCACAACTCGGATCAGAAACTTGTAGAGCCGGCAATAACAACACGAAGCGTGGCCCATTGTTGCCGTTTGATTCCTGCCTCGAGCGGTTTTTATTCTGTGGTGTCCCACAACTAAGAAAAAAACCCACTCATTCTTAAATTGGCTGATATCATCATAACACATACGACGCAGTGCCTTGCGGACTGGCGTCGGCTAAGCACGTGGCTTGGCGATGATCTGGTCATCGCCCCCCTGGAGGTTCAGTCCCCGGATTAAAGCCACGTTTGCGTCTCTCTTCAAGCTGGGACCGCACACAGAGCAGAGGCGGCGGCGCCGCTGCCTCCCGAACCGAGCGCGGCCGCAACCACGCGCAGAGGAGACGCGCACTTGGCTTCTCGTGAAACCTTGACCTGCGCGCCCGTCAGGTCACGAGCACACGCGCCGTGAGCGCGCCCCTCGCGGACTCTAGCGGAACAGCACTGACAGCAGTACTAACAGCAGCACTGACAGCAGTACTAACAGTAGCACTAACAATAGCACCAACAGCAGCACTGACAATAGCACTAACAGCAGCACTAGCAATAGCACTAACAGCAGCTAAAACAATAGCACTAATAATAGCACTCACAGCAGCACTCACAGCAGCACTAACAATAGCACTAACAGCAGCACTAACAGCAGCACTAATAATAGCACTAACAGCAGCACTAACAATAGCACTAACAGCAGCACTAACAATAGCTCTAACAATAGCTCTAATAGCTCTAACGGCAGCACTAACGGCGGCACTGGTGTCGAGCGTTCCTTGTCTCTCATCACAACGTTTCTCCACTCATGCCTAATGATGCCTCCAACGTGGCAGGTGAAACGTCGCGATGGATAGAGAAGGGAGCACTCGACACGGATATCCCAAAAGCGCATTAGTGGAGAGCAATTCTCAATTCAAATCTGTTCGATCGAGCCGTGATGGTTTTTGTTCGAAACTTTGAGCGCTTTTGTTAAGGAGCCGTCTAAGTGAAATACATTAATTATGAATTCCAGCCGTTGTCGGTGAACATAAACATCATCCCGCCAACGAGGTGCAAATATTTGATGGAAATTGTCATGGAGGGTGGTGAAAATTAAAACTGGTCTCAATCGGAGTTTGATTCTTGGTCATGGCTAACTTTGTTAGTGATTCTTAACCTGTCCCCCCTCCAATCCTACCCTGGACCTTTTACCAATCAGTACTGACCAAGGCGGTGAAGTATGGTCAAACGATCCCCGTGACGTTGTTTGGGGAGGCTTTCGTCAAATCGTGTATTGAGAAAGAAAGTACACGCGGGTTTGTAAGGATCGGCAATTCGGTGTTTGTATCCGGATTATGGATCGATAACATTCATTGTGGCGTTTGCCTTTCAAAAAGTGCACTTGGAAAAAAAAAGCATCTTTACGTTGCATTTTAAAAGAATTGAAAAGCTTCCTTGCACCATAGCGACACAGCCGCATGGAGTGAAGTCTCCAGCAAAGAAGCGTGAGCACGCGAATCGCTCGCAGAGATTGTTGAGCGTTAAACCTCCCTGATAAACATCAGCATTCGGACAAATGCTCAGATTCACAAACATTGCACTTAAATCCAATTGTTTTAAAAATTATCTCGCCTCCCCCCAAAACCACCCTTCCCTTCTCGACATTCTTAATTATTTCGCCTTTTGAGAGCCATCCTCTGACTCAGCTTCCATTCTCGGAGCATTCTAAAGCATCAAGGTCTGGGCCATTAGGCCTTTATTCGCCCGTGCGCCCCCGTTCTCTGAATTCGGACACGCACGTACAAAGACAAAGGTCCCCCGTGTAGCCTCAAGACACTGAAGGGTCAAGTGCTGTTAGCGAGTAGAATGAGATGGGTGGGTGGCCGGCACCACGGCAGGCGCTGTATACGCACCACACTCAATACTCATTTGAGGCTGAGTCGACCTAGGAGAGGTTCAGGACCGATTCCCTTAGAGGGATTTGTATCATCGCGCGCTAACTACTGCACTACCGCACACACACGCAACAACAGCGCCGTTCACTAAGTGACGGTGACGGCCCCACGGCACCTGTGCCAGGCCAGGTGCATTTAGAGGTCACGTGAAGTGTCGAAGGCTCTCTAACTGGAGGTCACGGGACAGACCCAGGTGCAATAATCATAAAAATTGCAATTTTATAGCGCTTTTCACCCGAGGGTCACAAAGCGCTGCAATGGGCTGACTGAGATGATTGGGCCAACTCGCTGAGTTTTAGTCGGAGTGCCCTGCCGCGTTCTCTCAACAATCAGTCGGTGTTTCTGGAGAGGTCTGGACCGTGTGCCCAGTGCAACCATTCCTGCTGCATGAGCCACAGAGACACGAACCTCACGCACGTCTCCTCGGCATCAGCGGGAGGGGGGACGATGCCCAGTCCATCTGCAAGCGATGATGAAATGCTTGTTTGCAGCGTTCATCACGCCTCCAGCGTGGGGAACTAAGAAGGGTTTGAATGGAGTCTTAGGTGGACGCTCACCACTGCCGTGGAAGAATGGCAGTACTGATAACAATCCCATGGTCAGAGGGCAGATCAGCTCCGAGGTAGGTCCTGGTGCCAATGACATGGACCCGCCATCCGCTGTTCCGTCACTAATTATTATTATTATGTAGTCCGGCAAATGTTTTGGGCACGCGAACATACACGCATATACACCTACAAGACAAATGCAAAACAAAGATCCCCCGTATTGCCTCAACAGACTCGAGTGTCAAGTGCCGTTAGCGCGCACCTATTAAGGTCAACACGGCACACCATAAAGGTCAGAACAGCATAAGAAGAGGTGGTTGGCCAGCATCACATCCGGCCCTCTTTGTCTCCCTAGTAGCAATGTTTACCTTCCGGGCCAGGTACTCATTTGAGGCTGAATCGACCCAGGGGAGGCCCAAGACCGGTTCAGAAAATCATCACTTGTGTTGGCCGTGAGCGGGAATCGAACCCGGATCGCCGGGTTTGTAGCCGAGCGCGCCATCGGCTGAGCCACCGCTCCCCACACGTGCGCCCACGCGCTGTGCGCGCACACTCGTGTCTCAGGCTGAAGGTCACGCGAGCTGGAGTGTGGCTTTTCAGCTGGGGCGCCTTTCAATCGGCCTCGGTCTGGCCTTGGCGCTTTGCTTCGGAAGGGGGTTGCGGGGCGGGGAGAGAAACAGAAGAACGTTGCGGCAGAGAATGGAACAAAACAACGCAACGGGCAATAGAAAGCGCGCCCCCCCCCTCCCCATATAAAACTAGGAAAGCGGCGCGTAGGAGAATGGAGGGGGCGCAGCTTTGTTTGGCTGGAACATCCCTCAACCGCTTTCAATGAAGATTTCAAGCACAATTTTTGACCGAGGTGGAGACAATTTTAAGGTGGGAGGGGGATGCATGGATATCGTGCAGAATAAATGCAGCCGAGACTCGGTGACTCAAACACCGATACGCAACACGCAGTGCTGTGTTGCACGGCGGTGGCTGGAGGTGTGGCCACGCTGTGCGGTGGTTGTGTTAGCAAAGAGCCCGCCCTACGGGCGATCTTGTTCCAAGAGTGCAACACGTTCTTCTGACGTCTTTCGTTGATGACGTCTTCTGACGACATGACTGCGTTGACCTGGATTTCATCCTGATGTCCAGTTAGGGACATTGCTGCTGGCTTTCCGAAGTTTCGGAAAAGTGATCAATACGAGGGAGGTGAAACTGACATAACATATACAAGATTCAACGTTGTGCAGATAAAATAAGTGCTCCTGAACCTGTTGCCCTCAGTTACAGAATTGCTCTCGGACGTTGGTCTTGCGGTATAGCCGTATCGAGCGTTCCTCGTCTCTCCGTCGTGCTGGAAGATACCTCCAACGTGAGAGACGAGACGTCGCGCTTGACACGGCTATCCAGAAACAATAGCTTTAGCGAGCAATCTTCGTTCCTCGTCAGACTAATGATGCCTCATGGGGGTGACGACGCAAACTCTGGATGCGGGATTCCTGTGATGCAACAAAAGCTCGAACGAACCATTATGATCATTATCAAGACGCACTTCATCCTATTCCGACAGGGGGCGCAAGGCGGGGCTATACCCAGAAGGTGACGCCAGTACAGTGCAGGGCACCGGGGTAAAATTGCCATCTTAGTTTGAGGTGCGTGATGAAGCTGATTGACATCATCAGTAAAACGTCCCTACTCCATGTTGTACATGTTGTGGATTCACTCGCCAACGCACCCGTGTGCTGAGACAGTAAAGAACGTTCTGGTCACGTGACAAACCTTGCGGATTGGCTGTGTCGGGTGGAGGCGGGTTTACGACACATATTTTTTACATTACCTTACCAAAAATGACTTTATAATGGATAACGCGTGTGGACTTTAGTTGACGTTATCGGCGACTGCAGCAACTCTGTGTGTACTTTGCCTTGTTATCCAGCGCTGTACAGCGATATTTTTAAAGATGCGTGTGCAACGCAACTGGAGAAACGTCATGAAACCGCAGTTCGTTTGCCCGAGGATCGGTTCCACCATCTCGTGGACAACGCCGACACAGTGCAAGCCCTTCGGAGCTACGTAGCTCTTGTTAACAGTTGTTCAAGGAGGAGGGGTAAGCAAGTTAGTAGTTAACGTGGGCTATGATGCGCCAGTTCATCATGGGGCGCGTGCGGCAATTCAGTCAATTGATCTCGGCAGCAGATTATCTTTGAACTGTGGGAGGAAACCGGAGTACCCGGCAAAACCCTACGCGGAGACGAGGCGAGCGTGCACGCTCCACACACAGAGTGGAACCCCCAGACGCGAGAATTAAACCCTGATGCTTCTCGCTGTGAAGCGACAGCGCCGCTCACCGCGGCCCGCGGCCCGCGGCCCGCGGCCCGCGGCCCCTGGGTGCCGTCGCGACACCGGCACTCGTCCCGCATGCGTTTTGAACAAAGGGAGGCCGCGCTGGGATGCTGAGAGCTCGGCCCTGGTCCGCCCAGTCACGCCTCGTTACAACCACTGCCGCCAGCGTTGCCGGTGCGTGTGCGGTTATTTATTATTTATAATAATAATTATTATTATTATTCAGCGTGTGCCCTTATCCAGGGTGACTTGCATCATTATAAATCCGCGCAGACTGCTACCTGACTCACCTTGGGCCATCTGTCATCGAGACAGGCCTTTACACGAAATTAAGCGTGTGGTCAGCTGTCTCGTGTGGTCAGCTGTCTCGTGTGGTCAGCTGTCTCCTCGTGTGCGGACAATGAGTGTGGGCAGACAGAAAGAGGGGGTAAGGGCTGCCGGAAGACGTGCTGGTCACCCACCCCCCGCTATGTCACGCCGACCTTCACAGGCGCTGCGCGCTGACAGCACCTAACGCTACGGTCTCTTAAAAGTATAAACACTTGTATTTGTTAAAAGTATCAACACTTTAATTTGCAAATACCAAATTTCAAGGCTCAGCAGTGTTTTATTCCGGAAAAGGTGTTGAACGGACACTCGTATCTGGATTAAGCCTGATTCAGAAGCCTGACGAATTCTATAATTTAACAGATTAAGTTGCACACCGCCAAAAAGTCAGCCTGAAAAATTCCAGCACTGTAGTTTGTTACTGTGTTGTGTTTTATATATAGATGTGTCTTTCATTATCTTTGTTGTTAAACTCGGGGTGGGAGCGGATTTAGTTAAATTCCCTTTAAGCCTAAGACAATGAAAGACATGTATAATACAACACAGTCGCTGAGAGTTCATTCAGTCACAAGCACTCGGTGACAACGCTTGACGTTGCCTCCAACGTGGAAAGTAAAACGTCGCAAACGAGAGAGGAGGAGCGCTAGACACGGCGATCCCGTAAGAGCAGCTTTTGGAAGCAATTATCAATGTGTGCATTGAAACTGATTGATCGCCCCCACCCGAGACGGCTTTCTCGCCTCCTTCCACCAGTGCCAGCCCAGTGTTCGCCAACTGATAATTGCATTGCCCTGAGCCGCGCGTGCTGTTTGGTAACACTTCCCCCCACACTGGTGAGACGAGGCTGTGACGATGTCTCTGGCGCGGGCCAATACGTTTCAGGGACAATGCCTTATCAAAGCGCTTTGTTTGCACGTTTTGCCACAAGCGTGCGTGGATTTTTGCAAACTTGACATTTTGTGAAAGATGTCATTTAGTGTTTTAAGACCTAACACTTATTATGTATTAGTGGGGCGGCACGGTAGCATAGCAGTGAGTAGCAGCTCTGCTGACTCACAGCATGAAGGACGGAGCCGGGTTCGGGTCTTTCTGTGTGGAGTTTGCGTACTCTCCCCGTGTCCGCGTGGGTTTTGGTCCGGTACTCCGGTTCCCCCACCCCACCATCCCAAATCACGCTCCTGTTTGGGTTCATTGGCCTGTTGAGTAAATTGCTCCAAAAAAACGTGACGGGCGATGTACTTGCGTCACATCCTGGGCATAACCCCGCCTTGCACTTTGTATCTGCCGGGAGAGGCTCTGGCTCCCCGCAACCCTGTATAGGATTAAGCAGATACTAATACTGATTGACTGATACGTGTATTATTGCCAGAAGTAGTAAAACCTCATCTCATCTCATTGTCTGAAACCGCTTAGTCCTATACAGGGTCACGGTGAAGCCGGAGCCTATCCCGGCAAACACAGGGCGCAAGGCAAGGATATACCGACGATGGGACGCCAGTCCATCGCCGGTAGTAAAACCTCTTCTCCTGTTACATCTTGGCATAGACAAAAAAGGTACCCATATATTAAACAAGAGGCCTAAAACAATATCTGTTTCCCATCACAAACGTTCCTCTCGGCAGGTAGCGTTGTATTTATATTAGCGACGGGTAGGGGACCGCTCGGTCAAAATCGAAAAAAAAACAGATTATCTCTCCTCTTCCTGGCTGTTAAATTATAACCCGATGATTATTTATCCAACTGGTCCGCCAAAAATAGAGAAAACACACAAAGGCAACCTTCATCAGTGAGTTTGTCTTTTCGCTGGAAGGAACCAGTGAGCTGTATAGTGCTCATGAATAGTTGTTCAGCGGGAAGGAGTGAGCACGTTACAATATCTAAGTGGAGTGGGGGAAATTTCATTAGGAC
>JAZEWT010000028.1:8955505-8993302 GCA_036362905.1 Mordacia mordax
TGTGCCGCGCAGCACGCACGCGTGTGCCGCGCAGCACGCACGCGTGTGCCGCGCAGCACGCACGCGTGCACACGCAGCCCGCCACATACAACCCCCCCGCGAGGACGTGAGACGTGGTGACATCATTCTTGTCAAGACTAAGGTCAGCCGCGAAACGGGCACAGCACAGGTAGCAACGACTCGAAACGGCGAGACTTGGTGAACTCATCCACTGGTTACGCGAACTCGTGCCTAGTGAAGGTTTAATACAGCGATTAATTGCGTTGCTCTGTCTTGTGAATGCATTTTCATTTAACGAATACACTCTTGGCTGCAGTATCGTTCTGCGTAGTATGTGTGCTGCTATGATTTACTGACAATGTGTGCATTGACAAATAAGCACGGCTTTAAAATATATATATGGAAATTGTTTACACGAAAGCGTTTTAGAAATGCAGTTTAAGAATACGATAGCCCAGCGATACCGCCTGATTGGTTAACGTGAGCTGACACTGGACAGCGCTAACTCTGAGACTGTCAGAGATAACACCTTTACAACAAGCCTTGCAAAAACACATAAACATTTCATATTTAAGAAATGTACAATGAAGAAACAAAAGATAATCACAAATCATGAGCACATGGTAAACACACAAAGGCCTGGAGGAAACCACGAGCACAAGATGGATTTTTTTTCAAACAATGTGGATTTAATGGAAAAATTAAAATCCCAAAAAGGCAAATATTTTCATGCAACATTCCAAGTAAAGCCAAAATTGAT
Organism: Mordacia mordax; assembly: GCA_036362905.1. Classification (NCBI taxonomy): domain Eukaryota; kingdom Metazoa; phylum Chordata; class Hyperoartia; order Petromyzontiformes; family Petromyzontidae; genus Mordacia; species Mordacia mordax. The sequence goes on from JAZEWT010000028.1 coordinate 8,956,266, forward strand.
GTCCGTCGATACACGTGGATGAATAACAAAAGGACATTGCACGTACAACAGAAGGCAGTTGACGGATATTTCGTATCCCTTACAGCCCAATAAGCAGACACTTTCACGCACAGATGCAGATACATGGACACAGGCAGACACAGACACACGGACAGATATACACAGAGGCATACATCCAGAGACACACACACACCAACGCACGTACTCACAGACACACATAAAGACACGGATACTTAAACAGACACATGGGTACACACCCAGATGTATGTAGATGCACGCAGACGGACATATGTAAAGAAAGACACATACACACGTACAGATGTACACGGCCACTCACCAGATACACACACATAGACACGACACAGGCACACACAAAGACAGAGACCCCCCCCCTCTCCAGTTTAGCCTTAACGGACTGTAAGTCAAGTATTGTTAGCGAGCACCTATGGAGGCCAGCAAGGCACACGGGGGGGTTTATGGCCAGCATCACGCCCAACCGCCTTTGTCTCCCTAGCGTCGATGTCTACACACCGCAGCAGGTATATACGACTCATTGTTGTCCGTGAACGCGGTTCGCTAGGTTGGTAGCGCAGCGCGCTAACCGCCACGCTACCGCTCCCCACACAATGAGAGAGACACACTTGCGCAGACGCAGAGACAGCACCACAGACACACGAACAAGACGCACCCGCACAGAGACACGCTGCAAACTGAACGCAAGTGATTCGGGCGCGACACGAGGCGCCAACGCCGCAACAGACCGGCTTATCTATAGCAGCAGAGACACATACAGAGACAGACAGACAGACACATAGACAGACACGTAGACAGACACAAAGACGCACACGCACAGGTGTACAGGTATCCGAACTGAGACGCGACGATGCGGGCGCCGACAAAGAGGAGACAAACCGGTTCGGAAACCCACAGTCAGACAGAGCGAGAGAGACACGAAGACACAGAGACAAGCAGAGACGTGCACAGAGAGACACACAGAGCAAGACCGGTCGGTGACGCGCGACAGAAGCACAGATGTCGGCGCGACAGAGGAGAGAATTCGCGGCTTGGTTACCTACAGGAGCACACACAAATCCACACGTTCAGCCTCTTTGCATTCATGGCAGTCGCTGGCCGCATCGGACCAGGGTTGCTATGGAAACGAACGAGCAGGCTCCCTCTCTCCTTTGCTCGCTCTCTCGCTCTCCTCCCTTCTCTCTTTTTACTGCCGCCTCATTGCTGCTCGTCCTGGTCGCTCAGCCCGTGGGGTGGACGAGACAACGCCCTCTTCGAAACGTGGCCTCCTCAACCAAGTGAGCGGGTGTCCTCATCGTCGCGACCTCCCGCGGCCACGGCCGCCAGCGTCACCATCATGCGTGGATCCAGCAGCCTCTGGCAGGGGTGTCGCTCACCCATGCTTGCTCTCCCTCCCTCCCTCCTCTCTCTGCCTCCTTGTTTCCCTACATCACCCCCCTCTCTCGTCCTGCCTCCCGCCCACCCTCCCAGCCGTCCTCCCTCTCCCTAACCACTCCGTCTCCTCCTCACTCACCCACAAATCCAACAAACCCACCGTTGCATCCATCCATGCACTCGGCCATAAACCGACCAACAACAGACCACCGTGTCCACGTATGAACCCATCCACCCACGTGCAAACTCATCCGCGCACGTCTCCACCCACGCGCCCAGCCATCGAAACCTATCCACACCCCCCCCCCCACACTTACCCACCCACACCGTCCACTGTATCTACTCACAAACCCATCCACCTGCAATTCCCCCACCCCTCAAGCCACCAACAAATCCACCCGCCCACGTTCCAGCCCATCCATCCACCCACGTGCCAACGCATCCACCTACCCACCTACCAAGCCATCCACCGACCAATGCATCCACCCACATGCCAACCTATCCGCCAACCCACCCACCAACTCAACCACCCACCCACCTATCAACACGGCGCGCACTCGAAAAAAATACAGCTGCACTTTTAGATTCGTTTTGATCAACGGCTCCTGAACAATGGACACGTACACACACACACAGGGAGAAGGTATGACTGAGGCTTAGCCACCATGCCCGCGCCCGCAGTTGTCTTTAGAACATACCAAAGTACTGGGGTTGTTTTAAAGTGATTAAAAATATCTCACATCCAAAACTACAAACATCGATCTGGTATTTTGATTGATACACAATTTTAATTTAATGCTTGTTAATTTAGTATAACAGAGACGTGTATTCTTTTGTTCATTATTAAAATATGTGAGCACTATTTTATTAAAGCTGAGTCCACTTAGAGTAACCTTAGAAGGGCGTCAAACGTCAAACACAACTACCAATTGACGTCAGCTATGGATGGGAATTGAACCCAGGTCACTGACCTTGAATAAGGACCACCGCTCCAACACGCGCACACACACACACACAGATGTGAACACGTGGACAGGAGCATGGGTGTGCGTTCTCTCTCGAACAGAGCAGCGAGCCTCCGATTGACACGCTCGTCTGCTCACGCACACCCACGTGTACGCACACCCACGTGTACGGACACGAACACCCACGTGTACACAAAGCCAAAGCTACCTCGTATACCTCTGACAGATTGTTGGAGCTGTGTGGGCGGCACCATACCCGGCCGCTTTCGTCTCTCCAATAGCGATGTTCATACAACGCACCGGGTACCAATGTATATAAGGCTGAGTCAACCCACGGGAGGCGCATGACAGGTCCAACCGTGTGATGCTGCTCATGATCGAGAATCGAACTCTGGTCCGCCAGGTTCATAGCGCAGCGCGCAAGCCAATGCGTCACGACTCCCGGCAAGCGTACAAACACCTCCCCATATAGCCTTTGGCTGTAGGGTCGAGAGCCGTTAAGGAGCAACTATGGAGACCAGCACGACTCACGAGGAGCCAGCACCATGCCCGGGCCACCTTTGTCTCCTTCGTGGCAATGCGCGCACACCACACAATCACTCACGCGCACGTGGACACACAAACACACCCGTGTACACACACAAGCACCCACGCGTGTAGAACTACATCTCCCCCGTGTAAGATATTCAAGACTGCTGAGATAAGTGATTTTAGCGAGGACTGATTACTGCCGGCGCGGCACACGAGGTGCTGGGTGAGCAGTTAAATCCATGGCCACGCCAGGTCGCCTTTACCTCCCCTCGCTGACGTTAACACAGAGCGCCAAAGGTAATAACGTCAAGGCTAATCCGAGCTGGCAGTACCGCTCGTCGTCGGTAAAATCTGGCGACGACAGCCGTGGCCAGGAATCGAACTTGGGATGCCCCACGTGCTGTCGACGCACAGATCGGGGAGACTCCGCCGTCGAGACCCCCCCCAACCCTGCTCGTGGAAGGGCCGCCCCACCTTGACGCGCTGATGACGCGCTCTCCCTGCCGAGCTCCTCACCCCGCCTCCTCCTCTCCTCTGTCGGAAATCCCCCTCGCGCCCCCCCCCTCCCGTCATCCTCTCCTCCCTGCTCCCCCCCGCTCTCCCTTCTCCCAGCGGTGGCGTCGGATATAAGCAAAGCTAAAGCCAAAAGGCCGTAAATGGCGCAAGGGCGAACCGTACCTCTACTGCTGCCAATTCTCGTACAGATTAATCCACGTACTGTATAGAGGTTATTCAAAACAGCCGATTATTTAATCAGTTGTATTATCTGCAGTGAGGCTCAGCTAAACCGGATGATACCTCCAAGGTGGGAGGCGAAACGTCGCGAAGGAGAGAGGAGGAAGGCTCGAGCTGTCTATTCCAAAAGAGCAGCTCTTTAGAGCGTTTCCTATCCAAGCATCGGCTCGAATTCAAATCCTAATTCTGTAACAGCCAACGACGTGGAGCTAATGAATCTATCTCGACCCTATCTTGTCCGTATCTCTCCTCTCATCTGACTGCGTCGCGTATTTTTTCCCAGCTCGTTCCATCCTTGTCTCGGCAGAATATCTCACCTAGCTGATACTCTCTCCAAACGCTTATCGTCTCACATCTTTGTCTCATCTCCCTCCGTTATATTTTGTTTGTTCCATTATCATCTGTCATCAGTGAGCGACCCCCATCCGCATGGTGTCGCTGACAGCGTAGAGGTGATCGAGTGCTCTGTACAGCGTTTGTGACCCTCGGGTGAAAAGCGCTCTCGAAGTGCAGACATCATTATTTATTAATTTTATTATTGCCTTGTGATTTTACACGTTGTTTGCTTTGGTCAGTTTGAACGTTTGTTGTATCGCATCCAGAGCTTGCAAGCTCAATGTGTATGTTTTGCTGTAACAATAAATATACATCCCTGCATAACCCCAGCTTCGTGTCGTGTCCATATGCCTTTTTCTCTCACCACTACAGCTCTCCGTCTCTTGTCAACGTCTCTCCTGTCATTTCACTCGGACTTTTTAATGGAAAACGGCCCCCAATGGACCAACACCATTGCTGCCTCCTCCTCCTCTCCCCCCAGCATCACCGCCACTCTCCTCCCACCGATCATCCCGGCCTCTCTCGGCGGAGCAGGGAAGAGGAGAGAAAACGCCTCCCTGCGTTTCGTATTAAACACGCTGCTCACGCTCCACTCAGCACGCCAGCGGCATACAGAGTTCCTTCCGTCTGGAATTCCGCTCAATGCCGCCCCTCCCGCCCAGCCCCAACTCGACCAAAACGAATTTTGAAATGATTATTTTTCATTTCATTCTCATATAGTGTGCGTTATCTGCATGTGCATCAAAATTCCCGTGCCACATTCATCCTACCGCCGTGGTGTAACCCCCTCCCCCAGTCCCCCGCTACATATCGTTATAAATATTATAGTATTAATGTGCAAGTCATGTTGACTTGGCACTGCATGCACGAGCATTGTGATAATAACAGCCACACGTCTGCCTTGCAGAGGAACAGTCATACAATATTGTTCTGATATATAATATAGTTATTTGTTAGTGTATTATTGAGAGAGAGAGGGAGCGTGCATCACGGCTATCCGAAAATAACATCTGTGCAAATCAATCATCATGCATCCAGCAGTGACAACACCGACACCAGAGCAATAATATAATAGCACGACGTTTCAGGCACTTGGCCTTATCCCGGATCTCAGATATTAACATTAATAATTAAACATTTGAAGCGCCTTTCACACATAGGTCGCAAGGGTCTACAGATAAAAAATGAAATGACAGCGCCCATGTCAGTGCAGTGCTGCGTCGTGATCCACACCCCGACAGCCGCCGCGTCGACCACACCGTGTTACATAACCATACTTCACCAAACTTGGCAGTGCGAGTTTAAAAGAGCGGTTGCCCTGGATCTGTTCAAACATTACTCGTCCAATATATGAGCTGGTACAAAGTATATAATAAAAAAACACTTATCTTTGCTTCATCGCATATGATGGGAAATTCTTTTTTTAAACTAATCCTGCATCACGGCTTTATCCGTTATGTGGCTGCTAAAGACAACTCATTCACGTCCATACAACAAAGGAGACGGAGCGATGAAATCAGCCCCTCGTGTGCAGCAATCAGCTGAGGTGCTGAAGTTGATTATTTACATGGAATAACGATGACATTCCCCCTTTCTGGACTCGTAGCACTTCATCCAGTAATTGATTGATCGTGGCTGATTCACGATGAGATGATGGACTGATGCGGGTGTGTCACGGTTCGATGCATGATGATTGCTTTTCCAAAAGCTGTTCTTTCAGGATAGCCGTGTCGAGCGCACCACTCCTCTCCTTCGCGATGCTTCACTCCCCACGTTTGAGGCATCCTCTGGCGTTTTGAAACGTCATGAAGGAGAGAAGAACAGCTCCCGACATGGCTACACCCAAAACACAGCTTTGCAAGGCAATGATCCTGATGATGATGATGATTTATTCATTCATCCTGGCCACATCAGGGACTCATTCGTTTAAGTTATGCCCGTCACGCAATTCCGTTGCAGAAGACACGCGGGCACGGGTCTGTATAATATATATTTAGTCATATGATATGTTATTTTTCTTGTGTGAGTGTGTCATCTGAACTCAGAGCTGTGATGCAGCGATTAATCTCGATGTGATTTGTAGCCGCTGACCCAAGTTGCATTCCCACTCACGGCCAACACCAGCGACGATATTATGAAACGGGTTGGGGCCTCCACTAGGTTGGCGCAGCCTCAAATCAGTACCGAGTGCTGTGTGAAGATATCGCCACTAGGGAGACAAAGGCGGCCGGGTATGGTGCTGGCCACCCCCGCCCCATCGTGCGCCGTATTGGCCAGGATGGGTGTTTACTTTTAGCACTTGACATTACAGTTGGTTATGACCATACGGGGGATTTTTAGCTTTGCCTTTGTTTTTTGTGTGTTCTACGAACCGGACACATAATGGACAACATACGATGCGTGTTATGCAAGCAGTAGGAACAACATTTTTCACACACGTCATATATTTTTAAAAATCGCATGTGCTATTTTTAGCATCCCAAGTCTTCAACTGAAGAGTACATTACCAAATGTTGTGCACAGGCAAACATTCTGTAACACGGAAGATTAATAATAATTTTCCACTTGTAACGCTTCGTGCGGTATTCGGTCACTCGAGAAGAGCCAGAGAACAAGTGGGGGAGTATTGGGAACCGGAGAGAAGCGGGGGTAAGGGATAGACAGCCTTACACGACAAGCTACTGCCAACATTTCGCAGACACTGCGTCCTGCATATATTAATAATAATAATAATTACACTTCTAGAGCGCTTTTCACCTGGGGGTTACAAAGCGCTGCACAGAGCTGTGGAGAGAACGGCATGTCAGCAACAACAGCGACATATGAACGGCAAATCAATAACAATAATGTGTTGTTGATTGTGTTTTTTTTTGTATAAGACGTTATTCGCCGAAGAGTGATATTTTACTGCGGGTCGAAACCGGAGTACCCGTACTTAAACCCACCCCCACAGGGAGCGAGCACGGAGAGAACATACAGTCACCAGAGAAGCAAGGCATCCTGGCCAGGAGCGGAACCCAGGCTCTTTGTGCTGTGAGGCGCGAGTCACCACTGTTCCACAGTGCCGTCCCGATCGATCAAAGCGGTTGCTCGTGCCCTCCGAGGCTGAGCCACTCCATCGAAGCGCGTCGTCTAATCCAAGGCCTTTCGCATTTGTGGCTTCCTGTATCCCTGGAGCCAGAGCTTCCGTTATTATCGCTAATTAAATCCCTTCGAGGGACCAGAGCGGGCTGGAAGGCATTTACGGAATCCACGCAGATTGCATGGTTTTTCTTTACTGATGTCTGTCTCGTGCTGTACAATGTACCATTTGTCTCCATGAGCCTCAATGTGGTTACTGTTATGATTGCGGTCAGAGGTTAATTCATGCACATATTGTTGCTGTAAGTTTATTTGCTCTTTGATTTTTGCGTTGCTACGTTGCTAAATTCGGACGCTTACTGTGTCACATGCATCCCACATCTAGAGCTTGCAAGCTCACTGGGTGCTTTCTGCTGTAATAATAACCATATATGTATCAATGTAGCATGACGCATAGCGGTTGATTTTAATTTATATACAGGGGGAAATGCTGACTTGTGCATTTCAAAGTCAATTCCAGTCCAGTCATAGATGATGCAACGTTAGGTCCTAATATTGAGGTCACACATTCATAGGTTTTTCATATTGCACCGATTTCTGCGGTAAAGTTCTCTATTGATGTCGGTTTGTCACGGCTCGATTTATGGGAATTGCTCTCCGTAGCTATTCTTTCGGGATAGCCGTATAGAGTGTGTTACCTCTCTCCTTCGCGACGTTTCGCTGTCAGTGATCTTAGACTCTCAAAATAATTACTGAGGAGTCTCTTTGGAGGCAACCTCAGGCGTTACAAAAGCAAGTTGCAACATCTCGGCACCAGGGGAAAATTAGCCAGGATTATCTCGGCAGCATGTCTTTGGAATGTTGGAGGAAAACCGAAGTACCCGGTGAAAAGGCACGCATACACGGGAAGAACGTGCAAACGCCACACAGAAAGGCACCCGAGTCAGGAATCTAACCTGGACGCTTCTTGCTGCAAGGGCAGCGATAGCCACTCGGTCACCGTGCCACCTTTCAATAGAGATCTCATCTCATCTCATTGTCAGAAACCGCTTAGTCCTGTACAGGGTCGCGGTGAGTCGGAGCCTATCCCGGCAGACACGGCGCAAGGTAGGGATATACCCACGATGGGACGTCAATTCAGCACTGGGCACTGCGGGCAACTTAGCCTGCAAGCCAATTAACCTATGCAGCAGCATGTTTCTGCACTGTGGGAGGAAAACGGAGTGCCCGGCGAAAACCCACGCGGACACAGGGAGAGAACATGCAAACTCCACACAGAAAGGCACCCGAGCCGAGATTCGAACCCGGGCCCTTCTTACTGTGAGGTGACAGCGCTACCCACTGGGCCACTGAGCTACCGCGCCGCCCTTTTAATAGAGATCCCTTCAGTAAATGGGCATTCCATCAGCAGTGGCGTGAGGAAGCAATTGCGGGAGGATCCCTAATTAATGAGTGCGTCTTGCCTGCTATGCCATGGATTTGGAAACATGACACTGGCAAAGAAAACGGAGCAATAGCCGAAGATCATGCAAAGAGATGCATGCTTTGCATTACACTCAGAGGTCGAAAGAGAAACACAACGATTACAGAACGTATGCGCGTTATAGCGATGCAGTAATAAACTCATAAGAGGATGGGCCTTGGGCATGACTCTGGAGATGATGCGATGACATCAGCTTGCGAACAGGAGCTTCACGGATCGCTGCACCGCGAGTCGACGCGACAATGTTGACGGATTGGAGAGGCATTCATTCAACGGTAGAGAGATCACGGCTGGCAATGGTGATGAATGATGAAAAGTATGCAAATCCAGACAATAACCATGCTCTGCAAAACAAGTATGGATGTGCGATGCAGCCAGCTGTAAGCCATGACAATTGCTTTACGAACGAGTTAATGATGAGAGCACACGTGTTTTTGTTGTTAGGAATTTCTGAGCTGTGTAAATGGCATCACTGGCACATCAACACTTTCATCAACAGCCTCAAAGGCTATATATCAAAGTATGAGCGAATGTTTAACATGTTTCATTATTAATAAAAATTTCGTAATTTTACGGTACAGTTGTACATCATTAGCCCTCAAAGCTCCTCGTGACGAATTCCGTCGACGCCGAGAACAGCTATGGCCAAGGCACAACAACGTGTGCAGGCCATTGTGTTAATCCACTGCTGGATGAGGGCCTCCCAACACCGTGTGGGCACTGGTGTTTGTTTGACCACGCGGGTCAGTGCAGTGGGTTGGTGAAGAGAGGGAGCATAGACGTTGCAGGTTAATACATGACACCGACTGATTTTCCTACGCTGTTCTTTGCTTACGCATATGAGCTTTTTGAAAAACTTGCTCTCAAACGCCAGTGGAACTTTGTCAGCTATCAGGAGCGTGTGGCACGCAACGCCTGATTTGTATGCGTACAGCGAACGTGATAATCACTGACGTTTGCATCGAGAAGAGCTGTGACTGGGATTTGATAAATAGCTAAATGTTTGTCAGAGTGACAATTTGTGCAGGAATAAAACTCTAACCGTTATGGAACACACCATATTCACACAATTAAATAAACTCACAGCACCAACTTGTACAAGGGTAAAACCCCAGCCATACTCAGCAAGTAAACAGTAGCAGTTAAGATTCAACAGCACATTTAATTAATAATAAAGAGAGCAACAGTGCAACAGTGACATAGGCGTAAGCAACTGCAACCTTCCTATAATACCAATCAATTCAGACAATCGCAGCTGGGCCGACATTTCAAGAAAATATAAGCTGGTGTGAGGAACTCTGAGCCCTGTAGAGTTGAGAATTGTTCCAAAGACTGCTCTTTCGGGAAAACCGTATCAAGTGCTCTCCCTCTCCTTCAAGTTTCGCCTCCCACGTTGGTGGAATAATCACAGCCACCAACAGTACGCCTGAAGGATGCCTCCAATGTGAGAGGCGAAACGTCGCGAAGCGGGGGGGGGGGGGNNNNACAATCTCAGTGGCGACACATTTTTGGACACTTTAAAGTGCCGTGGGCCCTCACTGAGTCTTGCCCGCCTTGAGCTGCCAGGAGATGAAACAGAAATGGCTACAGCTGGCAGGGTGGTGATGCAGAGATGGCAGCTGTGGCGGCAGAGCAGTGGGAGTCAGCAATATCACGATCCTGAGATCATCTTACACTGCTAGCTCAGATAAATCTATGTCCTTACCTTCCGTGAGTGGACGCTTCAAACCCATATTGGCCCTTTGGATATGCAAAGACACCCATTATAAAAATGAGTTTTGTTCTGAATGTTAATCAAGAATGTCATCTTACCTAGCTTTGAATTAGCCACTTGAATCTCGAGTTAACATGGAGCTGGCCATGCACTTGGTTAAGCTGAGCAGTGCAAATTAGTATTTGGGTAAGATAAAATAGAAGTTATTCTGTGATATATTAGCGTTGTCGAGTGTGTAATATTTCCTTTTCACAAACCCCTTCAAAGTACAACATTCAAAAATGCACAACAGTACTCTGGACTGCACATTGCTATTAATTTTAAAAGTAAAACGATGGCATAGCAGTTGGGGCACCGAACTACATACATCAGTCTGAGTCTGATAGCTGGCCACGGTGGTGTCGGAGGGGAGGCTGAGCTCGATGACCAAACATCGCCTCCACTCGGTGCACGGTGCCTCCAACAGGGTTGCCACCTGTCCTGTTTTTTCTCGGGTCATCCTCCTTGTCGAGGCGGTGGCTGTTTGGTAAAGTATGCACGTTTTTACGGGACAAGTCAGTATCCAGAGACCTGCTTTGGTCCAGTTACTCGTGCAGTTCCTCTGTTATTCCGTTCAACCCCGCGACATTTGCGTGTGACTCGGAGGTGGAAAGCGAGTTTGACCCTGCTTGCGGTGTGCACAAAAACATCGCAGGGAGACAAAGACGGCCGGACGAGGGCGCTCGCCTGCCACGCATCCTCTCGTGTGCCGTCGCTAACCTCTGCACGGCACATCGCTCGTCGCGAGCAGCGCTTCGCGCTGGCCTTCGTTCGGTGTTTGCGTGGAGGAAGTTGCGTTGTTGGGAATTCCCCCCGAGTGACGACGTCACTCAGGCCATGTTGCCTTCGCCTCGCCGCGCCGCATATATTCGCGAGGCGCCACTGCTCCACGCCTCCAGCTTTAGGGGCTTTCCTTTTTAACTTTCAAAAGTTGGATTTTCTTAATATGTGAAAGCTTTGATACCTTTAGTTATTCAACCGGCGATATGAAGAGACGCGAATTCCACAATGCCCTCAAGATCATGGTCGCCTTCCTTGTGTGTTTGGTAAGAGACACTCACCCGCCCTCTTTGCGAGCTCCTCCACCTTTATTATTTTTATCGACAAGGGATATTATTCTCGTAAACGTTTATCTTCTTTATGGAGCTTATTCCTGTCTCTCAACAAGCGTCCATTAAGGTTGGCTAATGGTCACGTTTTCATATAATTGTACTTTTTGCGTTGTGTAGACGGATGGCTTGTTGGGTTACAACCGCGTCCCGTACAGGGGTCGCGGTCAGCCGGGGCCGATCCCGGCAGACACAGGGCGCAAGGCAGGGATATACCTATGGTGGGACGCCAGTCCATCAGGCGGTGACGATGACACAACAATTTTAACTAAAACTATCCGGGACAGTTCGGCGTCGCGTCATATTTGCACGTAACTATACGGCACTTGTGCAGTATGGTCTGACAATCACCCCTCTCGCCTTCATCCAGCAGTGGATTAACCTGACAGTGGCTCTGCTCGACTCGACCCGAAGGCCCAAGGAACTAATTTATATTTAAAATTACATTGTGTGATTGTGTTTGGGCGTTGTTAAAACAAATCGTTGTTTGATTTATAACTCCTGTATCATTAAACGATGCGTTATTACGGGCTCTTCCCATTGGACCCTCAGACGTAAAAACCCTGGTGTCCTCGTGTTGTAACTTGCTTAACCTTCCTCCCTCTCTCCAATGGGGACAACTGCTAACAAGAGCAACTTCTCAGCGGTTCTTTCCAGCTTAAATAAAACACATTCACACCACCGTATAGTCTATACACTCTATGTAGTACACGTAGACTGTATGGAGTAGGTGTAACAGTCTATGTAGCCTACATAGACTGTCTATGTAGCCTACATAGACAGTCTGTTCACTGTATGGAGTAGGTGTAACAGTCTATGTAGCCTACATAGACAGTCTATGTAGCCTACATAGACTGTATGGAGAAGATGTAGGAGTAGGTGTAACAGTCTATGTACTACATAGACTGTATGGAGAAGGTGTAGGAGTAACAGTCTATGTACTACATAGACAGTATGGAGAAGGTGTAGGAGTCTGTGTAACAGTCTATGTACTACATAGATTGTATGGAGAAGGTGTAACAGTCTATGTACTACATAGACTGTATGGATAAGGTGTAGGAGTAGGTGTAACAGTCTATGTACTACATAGACTGTATGGAGAAGGTGTAGGAGTAGGTGTAACAGTCTATGTAGGCTACATAGACTGTATGGAGAAGGTGTAGGAGTCTGTGTAACAGTCTATGTACTACATAGACAGTCTATGTACTACATAGACTGTATGGAAAAGGTGTAGGAGTAGGTGTAACAGTCTATGTACTACATAGACTGTATGGAGAAGGTGTAGGAGTAGGTGTAACAGTCTATGTACTACATGTTTGGTAGTTATACACCTCGGGAGGCTTCACAATGATTTGGGATGATCATTACTTTAATTCGAAGGCTCGTGACCAACGATATGGATGAAATCCTTTTTCTGGGTCAGGTCAAGCAAAATATCGTGTCGTTTAACCCCACACCACCCGACACGGCCAGTTAGGTTTGTCACGTGAACAGAACGTGCCAATTCCTTCATTATATCAGCACACCGGTGTGTGGGAGAGCGAACCCGCAGTAATTATAATAGGATTCGACGTTTCGCTGATAGTTGCAACCAGCATCATCAGGCACCCGCATCAAACCCGGGCGAACAGCTCGCAAAACCGGTCCGGTTCTGGGTCCGTTTATATAGGGAGGTTCTGATGTGTATGACCTGACCCAAAAACATGCATTTCATGGGATGATGATTGTTTAGAGGTTTCAGTTCAAGTACCAGTACCCGCTGAATCCTGGTACAGGCTCACGGGGGGCTGGAGCTCATCCCGACAGTCACAGGCCGCAAGGCGGGGGGGCTATGCCCATGATGTGACGCCAGTGCATCACAGGGCACTTTTTTTTGCCTACTTTTTTGCCTCCTTAGACTGTGGGACGAAACAGGAGTACCTGGCAAAAACCCACACGGACACAGGGAGAGCAGGCAAACCCCACACAGAAAGGCACCCGAGCACTTCTTGCTGTAAGGTGGCAGCGCTGCCCGCTGCACCACCGCGCCGCCCGCTGCACCACCGCGCCGCCCGCTGCACCACCGCGCCGCCCGCTGCACCACCGCGCCGCCCGCTGCACCACCGCGCCGCCCGCTGCACAACCGCGCCGCCCGCTGCACCACCGCGCCGCTCGCTGCACCACCGCGCCGCCCGCTGCACCACCGCGCTGCCCCATTTATAAGTTGTTATCCCTATCCTGTGATTGAACCTGGGCATTGCCCCCACATCTGCTTCCGGCCTCGTCATTTGCCATGTGTTACTGCATGTACGTGTGTGTAACATCCACACCGTGAGTTCTTCACAGATAATGTATGTTATAGACATTGACCAGTTGACAGCTGCCTAGACCAAGATGATATAACATGTTTTTTTAAGCAAGCCTAATCTGTACCAGCTTTGACCTTTGTGGGATCTCATTGGCAGTGACTAATAAAATGCTGCTGAATGATATTGGTTTCGTAAAGCCAATTAAATTCGTGGACATTTAATTATTTTGCATGTGGAGACAGAGCAGAGGGGTATTGCAGTGGAATTCCCCACGAAGCCATATCGACGTTGCAAAGCAAGTTTTTTTTTTTAAATACACTGTTTAGAAATCGAGAGTCGCGTGTTTTAAGGAATATCAGCTCTGATTGGTCGTTGTTTTTCAGGTGTACGCAGTAGCCATGGTGTCAAGCAGGGGCCCACTTTGCAAACAGGAAATCCAATATAAGTTCCAGGACCGTTGCTGCCCACTCTGCCATATTGGTAAGTTGTCAGTCAATGATTTTTAAAAATGGCATTATTTCTACATTCACACTGTGTAATTATGACTTAAAGTGGCATGGTAATCGTATCCAGTTCACACATTGTACAGGGGTCAATCCCCCTCACCATCCGTTTAGTACGAGTAGTACTAAACGGATAAGGGGGCGTAGTGGGTAGTGTTGTCGCTTCACAGAAAGAAGGTCCCGGGTTCGATTCCTGGCTCTCGGTATCTTTCTGTGTTGAGTTTGTGTGTTCTTCCCGTGCCCGCGTTGGTTTTCTCCGGGTACGCTGGTTTCGTCCCACCGTGCAAAGACACCTCGCTCTCTGGGTTAATTGTCCTGTTGAATAAATAGCCCCAGAAGGTGTGTCCTGCGATAACGGCCGGGATAGGCTCAGCCCCGCACCCCACGACTAGGATTAAGCGGGTATTGACAATGAATTAATGAATATTTAACACATAAGCTTTGGCGACCTATGTTATTCATAATAGGCATATTTAGATTGATGGCCCGATGATGCTGGTTGTAACTGCCAGTGAAGTGTTGCTCTCTAACACACCAATGTGCTAAACCAGGTAACTAGGTTCGGTTCAGATATTACCACCAGTGTCAACTGTGGCAGGAAATTGAACTTGAGTACTGGGTTCATAGTGTACTATGCTAAGCAATGAAGAAATTACTGCACTCCTGAGATGATGGTGAATTTGGAGAAAAACAATACCTGATTATCAGTTTACATTTTCTTTTCAAGTAAAGTCTCATCTCATTATCTGAAACCGCTTAATCCTATATAGGGTCACGGTGAGCCGGAGCCTATCCCGGAAACACAGGGCGTAAGGCAGGAATACACCCGACGACGGGACGCCAGTCCATCGCCGGGCATTGCGGGACAATTTTAGTCTGCGAGCCAATCAACCTATCCAGGAGCATGCTTTTGGACTGTGGGAGGAAACCGGAGTACCCGGCGAAAACCCACGCGGACACGGGGAGAGAACTCGCAAACTCCACACAGAAAGGCACCCGAGCCGAGAGATTCGAACCCGGAACCTTCTTGCTGTGAGGCGTCAGCGCTAACCACTGGGCCACCGCGCCGCCCTTGAAGTAAAGTATAATCCACAAATGTGTTAAAGTATAATCCACAAATGTGTATAAATGTGTACATTTGTGGTTGGCTTTGTGTTGCCCGCAATTGCAAATGTGTTTTAGAGATGGGCGAGGTCAAATTCAGCACAAAATATACTGCTTTCGATTGTTATTTTTTCGACAGTCTTATTCGGGTAATTGTGTTGAGACTGCCCACAACAAACAATAAACAATAAACACGAGAACCTGCACTGATCCTCTGCTGGTAGCCTTAGCTTTGAACGCAGGAGTTTTGGTGGTGGCCACTCAGTGTTCTGCCACTTCTCTTATTTTTCCCTATAGCCGACTGCGATCGTTATGTTTAAGAATCTGATGTCTCAAGTCATGTGAGGTAATCCTTCTGAAATGTATCTCGACCACAGAGTTTGTCTTGTGAAGGTAAGAAGAAAAAAATGGTACAAATCTCGAGTTTTGTCTATCGCAGTCTATCAAACCCCAAACCGTCAGGCAGTTTTTATTTAAGCTGGAAGGAACCATTGAACTCAGCAGTTTTTTTAACAGTTGTCTCAGCGGGGACTGGTAAGCAAGTTTCAACGTCTTAGGACACTAAGGGGCAATCTAATGAGGACAAAACTGCCCACCCACCACCCTGCTGTGCAGATTTTTCAAATCTGTTTAATACACGTTGATGGTAATCACACCTGATTGTTGTTAATTGTGGAAAGCTGCACTACAGGTTTAAAAACTACAGCTCATGTCTCATGTCCACTGGGAAATCCCTCTGAGGATTTATAACCCCAATCCTTTCTCATTCTCTCTTTTTCCCCTCTGTTCAGTTGCATAATTTCCCTTGTGTTAAAACATGAGTCAATTGATTGTATTGAAAAACGACAACGTTAGTCACGTTTTTCTAGACTTAGTTTGTTCCTGCGATGATGAAACATTTCGAAATCAACGGTGTTATATTTTCCGCATCATCCATCGCAGGTGTGGTTCGCTGGCTGTGCCGGACTCCACGTGTTCCACGTTAGCTTAACGCCATATCTTATTCTCATGGTGGCGCCCTTGCAGTTTCACAACGTGTTGCTGCCGACATCCGACCAATTCCGTTGCCGGCCTTCAATTAATTCGAGCAAATGTCTCGGGATTGGATGTCGGCTCAACCTGTGCAGTTGGTGCTGCTCTACTGCCCACCTGGAGCCTCCACTTCTTTTGTCAATGAACAATCTCGGCTGCTTTAGAAGCTGTGCTCTAGTTCTGAAAGGATCCTGATTCTTGGCGATGTCAACATCCATGTTGACTCTTGAAAGAGCCCTCTTGCAAGGGATCTCATGGCCACTCTGACCTCACTTCGCTTCACTCAACACGTGACATCTGCCACTCAGATGTTGCCATACCCTCGACTTGGTTTGCTCATGGAGCATATCGGTAACCAACCTGTCCATCACTAATCCTGGTCTGTTTGATCACTGCGCTGTGTGGATTGATCTTCAACTACTACCTGCCATTTCAGTTACCATGCGCCAAATCTAATTTCGAAACCTAAACGCCCTCGCTCCAGACATATTCACCACAGCTATCAACAGTTCAGCACTCTCTGCCTCGCCTCATTTTGCCTCTGATGCGACAGCAGAAACTTACAACAACGTGCTATCAAGCACACAGGATGATTTGTCCCCATTAAAATCACGCTATGTCTCATCTCATCTCATTGTCAGAAACCGTTTAGTTCTGTACAGGGTCGCGGTGAGCCGGAGCCTATCCTGGCAGACACGGCGCAAGGCAGGGATATACCCACGATGGAACGCCAGTCCATCACCGGGCACTGTGGGCAATTTAGTCTGCAAGCTAATTAATCTATGCAGCAGCATGTTTTTTGGACTGTGGGAGGAAACCGGAGTGCCCGCAAAACCCACACGGACAGGGGGAGAATATGCAAACTCCACACAGAATGGCACCCGAGCCGAGATTAGAAACCGGGACCTTCTTGCTGTGAGGAGGCGACAGCGCTACCCACTGGGCCACCGTGCCACTCATCACGCTATGTCTCAGGTAGAAAACCATTCCCTTGGTATACTGCTGAACGCCGGGATCTCAAGGCAAATTCATTCAGGGCCAAATGGACTTGCAAAAAATCTGGCCTCACCAGTCATGCTCAAATCTCTTAAGGGACAGCTCAACTGGTATTGGAAGGCACTTGACTGCGCCCATACCAACCACTTTTACAAGCATTCTAGCTGGTACCTGTGACAAGCCAAAGATTCCTTTCTTGACCATTAATCAGCTCCTTCATCTAACCGGTCAGGCACCCTTACTACCGCTATTCACCAATAACGATCAGGGGGATCAGTTGATTCAGTTTTTCTCAAAAAAACGAAGCGCACCATATCTCTACCCAACCTCAACCGCTAAACAATACCTCAATAAAATGTTCCTCCACCTACCCTGATCTCAAAACTCTTGAATTTTTCTGAGTTATCGGAATCTGATGTCTCTTCATTCGTTACCAGATCTCGGCCTACAAACTGCTCCCTGGACCCCTTCCCATCCAACATCATCCTGGAAATGTTTGAATGCCTTGCCACTTTCGTCACTAACCTCTGTAATAACTCACTTGGCTCTGGCATCAGTTTCTCCACTATTGAAATGTGCCGCATTTACCCCTTGGCTTACAAAAATCTGGCCTCGATTGCAACATCCCTGATCATTGCTATTGGTACTTTTCGCCAGTGTATATATGTAACAAGTAGAAAAAGTTTGTACCATTTCTTGCAATAATACAGGTGGTAAGATCTTATAACACCAAAATAGACACCTTTCACAAAGTGTCCAGTTTGCAAAAGCCACACAAGACAATCAAAGAAAGCCTTGTCTGGTGTAGGCCAATCCGTTTGAAAGACAATGCATATGTTATCAAAGCTTCCTGTTTGCATATTTTGCAATTTCCTAAAATAGAAGTTTTGCTTATCGGAACCCCGCACCAATTGTTCAAGTCTGAACCTATCCAAATTGATGCATTGCGACCACACCGTTGAAATTGCTAAGGCAGTCCAGAGTCTAGGTGTGACTCATGATTCCTCACTCAGCTTCGAGACACACATCAAGAAGGTGACAAACATAGCCCATTTCCATCTCAGAAACATAGCCAGACTGCACAACATCCTGTCACCCCCTGACGCTGAGAAGCTAATACACATCTTCATCTCTTCACGAATCGATTACTGCAATGCACTTCTCCCTGGCACCCCTGCATACCTGATCAATCATCTCCAACGTGTGCAGAATGCGGCTGCTAGAGTCCTCACTCGCACACCCATCCACGATCACATATCCCCAGTACTGATGTCTCTCCACTGATTACCGGATAAATATAGGATTGAATTCAAGATTCTCCTCCTCACCTGCAAGGCTCTCACTGGCGCTGCTCCGACATGCATCCGTGACCGACTTCAGACACCCTCCTCAACACAACAAGTTCGATCTTCTAATACAGACTTGCTGCATGTGTACAGATCACACCCGCATTCAATGGGTGACAGAGCCCTGTCGCTCTGCGCTGCTCCCAGACTCTGGAACTCCCTTCCACTGGAGACTCGTCCAGTTGAGTTCCTGGGCATCTTCAAATTTCATCTTAAGACTCACTTGTTCTGTAAGGCTTTCAAGTCCTGTGGCTAGGACTGTTGTCATGCCAAGATGATGGCTTTCTGCTGACCTGCACCTGCTCAGGAACATTTATGTCTTCCTTGTTTGTTGAAGAATTATTGTTTTTTCCTCTTGCTTTTTGTCCTAGAATTTATTACTACTATTTGACTCTAAGTTGAACTGTCCTGATGTTGTTGTTGACATGCCGTTCTCGCCACAGCTTGGATTTGTAAAAAAAAACGGTATTGTTGCTGATTTTCCGTTCTTGTGTCGTTGACGTGCCGTTCTCTCCGCAGCTCTGTGCAGCGCTTTGTGACCCTCGGATGAAGAGCGCTCTATAAATGCAATTATTATTTTATCTCCACGCAGGTTCGTTCAAGATACGCGACTGTGAAGCGGTGGGTAAAGAGACACTGTGCGAGCTGTGCCCTCTGGGAACGTACATGGATGAAGCAAACTCCGCTGATGCATGCATACGCTGTCGGCAGTGCGATGAAGGTGAGCGTGCGTGCGCCTGCGGTGGCCCAGCGGTTGGCGCAGTGCGCGGCCACGAACCTGGCGACCCGAGTTCGAATCTCGCTCACGGCCAACACCAGTGATGAGTTTATGGACCGGTCCTAAGCCTCTCCTAGGTCGACTCAGCTTCAAATGAGTACCTCGTGCAGTGTGAAAAAATAGCCACTAGGGAGACAAAGGCGGCCGGGCGTTGTGTTGGTCACCCACCCCCTCCTGTGCCGTGTCAACATTCATATGTGCTTGCTAACGGCACTTGACCCTACAGTTTGTTAAGGCTCTATGGGGGATCTTTGTCTTTGCTTGCACTCCGTACACCGAAATATAATTGCTTTCCTACGTGTAGTGGCCAAACCCTGGCTCTTGAACCTCGCGGTGCTCTTGGGCGACTCAAGTACGACTCGATGGGAATGTAGACGAAGCGTTTCTTTACCTTGACATGCATTTGTATCCGGGAAACATCGGAGGGAGCCACAGTGGCCCAGGCCACTCGCTCCTGGCAGTGAAGACACGTGTAGTCCCACGACTGTCCCTTGTGGCCCGGCGGGCGGGCGGGCGGCACGGTGGTGCGATGATAAAATCTGCACGTCTTAGAAAGTCCTTGCCCAAGGCAGTTCAACTTTTATTACTTCCTGCGTCGAGCTCCTTTCTGCGCAGATATCCTCCAGGTTCTCCATTTTGGCCCCACATCTCAAAAAACGCTCATTAATTAATTGACCGATAACATTTTAATAATTAATATCGAGCAGATGCCCTTATCCAGGGCGACTTACCTCACACATACAAACATTTCAAATAAATATGTTAATACATGTGTAATACCGGTCGCCCAACACTCCTGAGTGTCAAGGTGTTGTTGTTTTAGGTGTCACACGTAATATAGAGGAGGCAGTTTCTGGTGGGTTGGCGCCGGCCGACCGCCTGACTGACTCCTCCGCTCGCTGCCGTGTCCTCGCTGCGGCTTCGTATTCGTGTTTCGCCCACGACCAGGCGTGGAATTTGCAACTCTGTTTGGAGTTTGTGTGTTCTCTCTTCCCACGACCGCTGGGTACTCCGGTTTCCTCCCACAGTCCGAAGACACACTGTTGCCGAGGTTAATTGGTTTGCTGAGTAACTTGCCCGCAGTGCCCTGCGATGTACTGGCATCACATCCTCGGTATTTTTCCGCCTGACGCCCTCTGTCGCCCGGGATAGACTCCGGCCCTCCCACAACTCTGTACAGGAATAAGTGGGTATTGATAATGAATTAATGAATTCATTGTAAACTGTATTATTGTTATTTTTCTGATTATACATTTAAACTTCACAGCCAACAAGCGCCAGTGAACTGGCCAAATATAATGCGTGTCTTTAAGCTCGCGTCCATTTTAAGATTTTCATACAGTAGGGTTACAATTGCTTGGCAACCCTGATATATAAAGTCAGCCCTTGGTTATCTGGTCCGGCTATTGGGAAGGGAATGGCCCAGACAAAAAAAAAACAACACGATGATTGCTTCGAAAAGCTGCTCTCTCGGGACAGCCGCGTCGATCGCTTCCTCTCTCCACCTGGCCGCGACGTTTTGCCTCACACGTTAGAGGCATCCAAAATGACTGGCCTCCAGGTTTGGCTGAGCTTTATCCAGGTCACTAGTGCATAGATATAGAACTCTGAAATGCGGACTTCAGAGAGGAATCACCAAGTGTTTGGGAACTTGGCGATTAGTCACAGGTGGAACAGGATGGGGTTAATGTGATTCCGAGGTGTGAGTAGGACAATGGAACCCTTTCAAGTGATCCCAGAAGGTCGTCCATTGATCCTGGAATGCAGCGACTCTGTGGAGGTGACTCAACGCATACAGAGCACCTACATATAAACAGGAGTCACACACACGACACACGCACACTGCCCTGAGGATGCCTCTAACGTGTGAGGAGACGAAACGTCGCGAGGTGGAGAGAGGAAACGATCGACGCGGCTGTCCCGAGAGAGCAGCTTTTCGAAGCAGTCGTCATGCATCGATCCGTGAAAACCTACATCGTTACACAAACATGTACTTTAGGCAATAAGTATGTATTGTTTACCTGTCTTAGAATATGGTGAATATTTTTATTACATTTTCATATTACCTGTTTGCGTAGTTAAGTGAGCAATGCGTCACAGGTCCTCTTGTATAGTCTGGAGCAGTTAATAAGCGAACCAAGGTTATCAGACGTATTTATGAAAGGTCTTGACCTTAAACGACAAGAGAGCTCACGTTATTAGAGCGGTAGTACCGCCCGATGGATGCGACTGGTGACCCAATGACCCCAAGAGGAGATGACGTCAGAAAGAAGACCACGGAGAGATGCGATCAGCTGTTGTACAGTAGTGAGATGGGCAGGCGTCATGACGTCATAAGGGATTGTAACATCATGGGGAGACGTTCATCTAACAGTGAAGGGATGATGAAGATGACATTATGTAAAATACTCCACAACAATTGCTCAAACATCACCAGGTGTACCGCATTTGGTACATAAAAACAAATGTAACTGTGGACAAGAATCAGTTCCATGAAGGAAATGTACACTGGTTCCAAACATAGTGGCATATTTAAAAGGCCACAACATAGGGCAAATAGAAGAGAAAATTCAGGGCTCTGAAACGAGTCACATTGATGTGACAGTGTGTGGCTGCTGACTCATGTAATTGGTCAAAATATGAAACTGATTTCATTCTATATGTATGCAGTCTAAACAATCAAAATGGTTCCTCGCTTATGCATGTTTGGCAATGATCTGTGTACAGCCCTGAGCAGCAGTGGATATTATAAATTACTTTGGCAGGGGACGTCAGAGAGTGGAGGCAGTCAATGCTGACTTCCTCACAAAATGGTCCTCCTGTTGACTCGGATTGAAGATCGCAGCTCTCTCGTTGTAAGTTAACAACGCTCCTGCTGTACGCTGTCGTCGAATAAGATGGCATTAGCCAAGAGACACGAGAGACCGAAGTTTGTCTTGGAAAACTTCGCAATTCCGTGTTTACTACGGCTTTTGGATTTGTTTGGAAATATTTCCCCATTTTTACAGACAGGACAAACCACAAGTGCACATTTTCTAAATATCCAGTGCCCATTCTTGGCATGAGCCCGTACGATGTTTCCCATGCTAAGATGAGGTCCCTTCCTTGATCAGGTAAGACGGTAACTGTTTTTGGAATTCATTGCCTTTCTGAAGGTTAAGAACTGTTGATCATTGCAGGTGAAAGCGTCATCTATAATACTGGAGCTTCATCTGTGTGTCTCTCAAATGTTAATGTTGACCTCTGATGGACGATGCCCCAATCAATGTTGCACTCACCAACTTTTTATCTCTAGAACTGTCATTCTTAACTGGTGGGTCACGGACCCATCTATGGTCCATGACCGCCACCTAGTGGTTCGTGGAGACCATTCCCAAGTCGACCAATAGGCCTTGAAATACAAAAGGTTGAGAACCCCTGCTGAAAAACATGTTTTCTCTTGCCAACGTGTTATTAAAACATTTCGGTTCAAGGCTCTGGCTCAATTGCAAGAGGCACAATACATTAATTCAGTACGTGTTTATTACAAATGTGTGTGACGATGCAAGTCGCTTGGATAATAATTGTTGAGAATCTAAAACGTTTCTTTTATACAGTATTTCTGTTTAGAAAAATAAATATGTGGGGGCAGTAGAATCAAACACCATAAGCCCATATTTGAAAGTTAATCATCACATATCTGTTTCAAGGTACAATAGTGCAACTTTGCGAAGCGACGGGCGTGCCTCTGGATTGTCCAGTGTGCTGCTAACCGCGAGACACCGTAGCGACTGCCGTTGTTTTCTAGTTACAAACATAAACATGATGTTACCTCCACAGACATTGCTGGTGTTAACGACATTGGTTTCATAATAACAATAACACGAGATCGCTTGTCAGGTGGCCTATGAGCAACGCACCCCACCGCGGGTATCCAGTAGTGGACGGGACACGTGTTTTTTAAATAACCCTCGACATTTTAATAATGTCATCCCACCACAGTCCTCTCCCTGTCCATCTTTGTCTTTCTCTTGTCCTTTTGTCTTGCCCGGGGATGATAACCTATGCGCTTTACGCTACATGTTCACATTTGCGCAGCTGTTTTATAAAAAAAAACCCCACCAAACGGCACCAAACCGCCAACCAGTGGAGAGATGAGTTCACCACCACCACCACCACAACAACCACAACAACCACCACCACCACCACCACCACAACCACAACCACCATAACCACAACCACCACCACCAACCACCACCCACCACCACCCACTACCGCCACCCACCCACCACCACCCACCACCACCACCCACCAGCACAACCACCACCACCACCACCACGCAATGTTTTGCAAGGGCCTGCACGATCACCATGCCTATGAAACCCAAGCCTCGTGTGGAAACGTGTAGTCGTAATTTACTACCAAGCATTAAACAATTTCAGAGCGCTGCAGTTTAGAACGCTTTTTTTTCGGCGTAAACGCTCTTTGACCTAGAGGGACGTTTCTGCGCTAAAGCACGCAGCGCTCGCTCTGAGCTGAACGCTCAGACCGACGTTTACTCAATCTATGGTTTTCACTTCCCCACAGGTTTGTAATTCGTACATAGCGTTGATAAATATGTTACGAGTTTGCGAAATTCCTGGGTTCGATTCCCCTCCCCGGGTGCCCTTCTGTGTGGAATTGGCACGTGCTGCCCGTGTCCGCGTGGGTTTTCTCCGGGTGCTCTGATTTCTCCCCCCACAGTCCAGAGGCACACTGCCCACGTTTATTTTCCTGACTAAATTGCTTACCTCTCCCACTCGGCAAATGTTAAAAAACATTTTAGTGCTGGTGGTTTTCACGGCTCGATGCATGATGATTGCTTCCAAAAGCTGTTCTTTCAGGAGAGCCGTGTCGATGTCTCCTCCTGTCCTTCACGACGTTTTCACCTCGCACGTTGGCGTTATCCTCAGGCGTTGCGTGTGTGAGTCATGTGTGTGACTGCTATTTATATGTCAAGTTACACTCTTCTACCGCGTCACTCACTCTCGTTCCGCGTCATTCCCTTACATAGCAGCTTAAATGAAAACCAACTGACTCACCGAAAACACAGTTCACACCAGGAGGTGACGCCCTGGCGTTGCGCATCGCACGCGGGTTTCACGCGAGCGACCGGTTTCTCGCGTTGCAGGTGCAGGCTTCATCACGGTGAGAAACTGTACCAGGAAGTTGAACACAGAGTGCCACTGCAAAAAGGGAACGTACGCGTTCTCATCCGCGCTGCAGATCTGCCTGCGGTGCCAGCCATGCGAGCAGGGACACAAGACCACGAAACCATGTAAGGCACAACTACCATTCGCTCTTGTCAGCCTGGATCTCTCCGGTTGCTGTTAAGTCTGAAAAGAGCAGTGACGTGGCCTAGCGGTGGTGTGTTGCAGAGGTTCACGGTTCGAATCATAGCGGCCGTCCCGATTACTACCGCGGGCATATTAACCATGAAAAATACACGCTGTCTGCGCGCGTAGTGTGTAGAATGAATGTTTACGCAATCAGTCTTCATTTCCCCACTGCTGGGAAAAGGCTTCTCACATTCTCGATGGTTTGGTCTTCGTCTTAATTGCTTCTGTGCCGACTTGGCCTGGTAGCTGTGTGCTGTCGTCTCGATGCTGCCACATCTCCCACCGTGTGCCTCTGCAGCTCTTGTCTCGGTCTCCACTCTGGGGTTCTTGTTGTCTCGCCCCTCGTCAGGTGCCCTTGTGAAACGTGCTGCCCATTTCCAATTGTTTTCCCTCGAACAAAAGCAACATGTGACCTCTACTATCTTGCTGCAAATAGCTGTGAATGGCAGGACACTCCTAAAAGTGAGTCATGAGATTCATTATAGCTTTCCTATTTGAATAACCATAAATCATAACAATATGTAATAATAATATTTGTTCTGCTTATTTCTTCACTGGTAACTTTTAAAACTGTCAGCTAAATAAATAGATTTTCGCTAGTCTCGACACACACACACATTAAATTTCGTCACAGTAATTGGCCTGTGGGCTTTTGCAGACAAATGTTATCCAGCGCAGTGGTAGTGCACTGTGTTTAGGATACAATTGGACATTCCCATAGCATTGGACAAGAAGCTTAACGGTCTGGTACTGGACATACAGCTCCATAGCGGTCGGCTATGTGGGGATGAGAGAGACAAAGTCTGCTCTCATCAGCAGGGATTGACCGTCTTGGTGAAGTATGGTCAAACAACTCCTGAGGCTCGCTTGTTTCACCACATCACTGGGTCCTCAGCAGCTCCAGATCTGGCACGAGCGGTGACATCGATTGGGATGGTGACCTATGAGGAGATGCAAAGACTGGTATGGTACAAGCGGGTTACAGTGCAACAGTGGATAAACACTGTTCAGTGGTCAGACAAGAGCTGATGATGAGACTAACAATGGTAATGAAGCTATTGTGGAAACCTCCTGTTTGTTGCTCCCACCTCATTAACTCCCCGATCCCTGATTTGTGAACCGCTGAAAGGAAACAACGATGGCACTAATTTACACTCGCCCATGAGACCCCTGCTGGTGCTGGACTTTCCGCTCAATAATAGGAAAACAAACGCCCTTCAGCCATCCCAAGACATGATTTATGCATTGCTGTTAAGCAGAGAACTCAATTGAGACGGTCAAATTTTATTCCTGCTCACGAGTGATTTTTTTTCATATTGATATACATTCTTGTGAAGAAACATAATTCTAACGTAAAATGTGCTGACCTCTGACGTTACATTTTCCAGTCTGTAGATGAACCCGGTTTAGATTAAGTGCTCAGTCAGAGTTGAGGTATGAATTGTACAAATGAAAAATGAATAATTTAGATCGTGGGTATTCGAAGTGCCTTGTATTTTAAGTGTAATCTTCCGGTTTGGGCCCAGTGTTGAACATTTCTTCTGAACCTATTTCCACACTCTCCTGTAGTCTTCCTCAGGAGGTAAAGTGAAGAATCTCACTTTGGTCTGTACCCAGCGAATCGGGCAACAAGACAAATCGAAAATCAGGCAACATTATAGGTGTGCAGACCGAGTAAGATTGATCACTGCACCTCATAAAGATGCCCACGCTAGTGTGTGGTTCAAGCTGGAGAAAAGAAATGCCGTAGCATTTTGAGTTTAATCTCTTCAACCAGCAATTTGAGTTCTTCCAGCTTCACTCATCTACCTACCTACGTAGGGGTATTTACCCCAACAGGTTGTGGTGGGGCGGCAGGGTGGTGCAGAGGTAACATCTGTGCCTTATATATAAGACATTCCTGCCCTATGCGGTTCGACTTATCACCTTGGTCACCTTTCATTGTGGAGCTTGTGTGTTCTCTCCCTCTCCTGCATGGGTTTCCTCTGGTTCTCCATTTTCCTCCCATAACTAAAAAAAACACCCATTTATTGACCTGATAACATCAATGGAATGAATCTCCTGCCACGAGTTCTCGATTGTCATTATATTCATTAAACTCGCTGTTTGTGTAACAGGTACACATCTGGAGAACACAATGTGTGCACCTTGTCCGGACGGAGAGTACAGCGATGGACGGAACAGCTGTCTTCCGTGCCTACGGTAAATGAGAAATACAAACAACGCTCAGTTATCGGGGAACATGGCGACGGGGGTGTGGAAATGTGGCCGGCAAGAGAAATAAAAACCAATAATTAAAAACCTCCCGCTGCGTGTATTTGGCAGTTGTGCTGCGTGGCTCTCACACAAGTAATTTAAACGGTTGTTTTCCAGGTGCATCCTGGTTAGCCGGGTGTCTCGAATGTTGGGGAAAATGGGGCAGAGTTGTTCGGCCGAAGAATGCCCCTCCAGTCACAAATCTCTTTTAGTCGGAGGGTCTTGGGATCATTCTTTGCCGAGAACGTCCACCCAGACCTTTTCACCAAGGGAGACTGGCAGCAGTGCTAAAATCCTGACCTGTTCACTAAGAAAGACTCTAACAGGAGTGCGAAACTGTGAAATCCCATTTAATTTTCGGTCCTCACTTAATCCTGGAAATGGTCGTGGGGTGGCATAGCGTGTCCCGGTATACAAATGGTACAGGCAAGGCCATTTCCCATGCTGAGATAGCAGACCATAACAAAGCACAGGAGGCAATATAGTCAGCAGATTTTTGACCCGTGGGAGGAAACCGGAGTACCCAGCAAAAACCCACGTGGACACGGAGAACATGCAAACTCCGCACAGAATTGTACCCGAGCTGGAAATCAAACTCAGCACCTTGTTGTTGTGAGGCAGCAGCCGCCCTGTTCACTGTGCCACGCTGGTGTGCAGCCATAGAATCTCATCTCCTGTGTTCAGTAGGTGTAGAGTCTGTTTACCGATAACGTTCGTTACAGTTCGTGTTAATGTTCATTAGACCTTCATTGTACGGAGAACATCTGGTTTTGGAAACCCGAACTCAGAAGAATTATTTTAGCTGCTGTGTGTGAATTGCGATGTTGCTTAAAGCAGAGCTTCTTTATCTCTTGCACCTCATTACCCATTTGCCCTACCCGGATGTGGTCTCAATGGACCACTAGGGTGTGCTAGTAGCCCACTGATGGGTCGTGAGTCACCGGTGGAGAATGGTAAGCTTAAAGTGTGAGTGTGTGTTGTTGTCACAGATTGCGTTTTTTTAAATTGTTTGGGTATTTTTATCTCGGTGAATCACCATACGTCTTGGCTTCCGAGCTAACATTAAGCAGGTTGTGACAAAGGCAGTGCATCAGGAATTGTGCATAGGTGACTGCATTAGAGAATCAAGAAATATTTTTTAGTCCAAATAATAATGATAATTGCACTTGAAATGTGTATTATCGCATGATTAAACCCTCTTCTTACTCCTCCCATTTCATCTCATTGTCAGAAACCACTTAGTCCTGTATAGGGTCACGGTGAGCCGGAGCCTATCCCGGCAGACACAGGGCGCAAGGTAGGGATATACCCACGATGGGACGCTAGTTCATCACCGGGCACTGTGGGCAATTTAGTCTGCAATTCCATTAACCTATGTAGCAGCATGTTTTTTGGACTGTGGGAGGAAACCGGAGTGCCCGGCGAAAACCCACGCGGACATGGGGAGAACATGCAAACTCCACACATAAAGGCACCCGAGCTGAGATTTGAATCCGGGATCTTCTTGTTGTGAGGCGACAGCGCTACCCACTGGGCCACCGTGCCGCCCTCATATACAAATCATTTCACATAATGTGCACGATCATCAGTGAATTCTGTTATTGGAGCCCAGTGGATTTGCTGAAGACTGGGTGCCAACGGTGTCAAGCTCGGTCTCAGTGCAGGAGGCTCCTGGACGATGCTATGGAGCAGTTCGAGGCATTTGCAAACTAACAGCTGCGGAGGGCAGAAGAGCAACGCTCACAGCAACGCGCGGAGCGCTGGGCGGCTAAAACGTAGCAAGTTGGCATCGCAGAGAGCACAGGTGGTGCATATGCCAGTCACCTCCTGAAGGCAACCAAACCCATGGCACCTGGGTGTCCCGTGACCTGCTGCAAGCAAGCCTTCCCACACTCAACGTGGCCTCAGAGTGCATATGGCCTGACACTGGCGTCGTGGTGACATCACCGCCACCTAGTGGCACATGGCGGTTGTTTTTTTGTCGTGTCTTTGGAGCGCTGGTTATTTTAATCGTTCCACGGTGCGATGGTGCAGGTGTGAAGATCAGCACCTGGAGACCGAACAGCCCTGTGGACTCGAGAGCAACACTCAGTGTAAAAGTGAGTGCTGTACATAGACGGTGTCATGTACGCGTTTGTGCTGGCTCTGTGTTTTATGTATGGCTCGATGTACGAGAATTGTTCTCAACATATACTCCTTTAGGGTGGTCGTGGCAAAAATAAAGTGACACTTGGGACTCATCGAATGTTATTAAAATAATTAAAACGGGGTAATTCCAGAAACGTCAATTCTCATGTCAGAACTTATTATGGACACATTAATGACATTGCAGGCAAAGGTACTGTAAACGACTAATCCGATGTTTGTGTGTGTGTTGTATGCATCTGCTGTGTTTCCTTATCAGAGCCTCACAACATGTTTCTCATCTTGGCGATGGCAGTGGCCTTGCTCATTTTCATTGTCATTTTGGCTGCAGTGGTCAAGAAGTGTAGGGCACAGTGTAATCAGCAAACATGTCACGCCAATGTCTTCCACGGTGAGTTGTCATCGTCACACCGCACAAGAAATAAGTTTGCGAAAGCTCTTTGCTGTTGACAAGCTTAGACCCTGTCATGGAATCCCCATTAGTTGACCGGCGGCTGCTTCAGAAAACCCAGGCTTCATCATGTTGCTTGAAAGCGGTTGACAAAATGTGTACTATAGCCTGAAAAATCGGTACTTTTGTGTATAACAAAGAGCCCCTCGCATTCAACCTCCACAACAAAGTATTACATCCC
The DNA here is from genome assembly GCA_036362905.1 of Mordacia mordax. Lineage (NCBI taxonomy): Eukaryota > Metazoa > Chordata > Hyperoartia > Petromyzontiformes > Petromyzontidae > Mordacia > Mordacia mordax. The sequence continues at coordinate 8,986,103 of JAZEWT010000028.1, forward strand.
AACGTCGAGTTTATGCTGTTAAAACCGGTTTAGAACTCTTTGAGACCAGGGTGAATCTCATTTGCGAGAGCGAACCCGTGGTCTTCCTCTGCCAGTTGGCGGTGATGGGTTCTGCCCGAGTCATTTCGTGAAATTTGCTAAGTTTGTGCACGGACGCGCGCGCATAGCGGCCACTGTCGCGAATGACGTCCACGCATATTTACAGTCCTCCTGGGACGCCGTGCGTTCGTTATCCGTGTGCCGCGACTCTATTCACACCGGAGGTGTTTGCCGTAACATGCTTGGGAGGCCCAGAGCAATATCCGGGGGATGGAGAGGCCAAGGGAAAACGTAAAACGAAGGGGAGGTTAACGTTACCCTTCGCACGCACACTGCGCCTGAGGATGCCTCTATCGTACGAGGCGAAATGTGGCGAGATGGAGAGAGGAAGCGATCGACGCGGCTGTCCCAAGAGAGCAGCTCTTCGAAGCAATTGTCAAATGTATAAATAGGACAAATACTATTCACAGAGCACGCAAATTCTATGCCTGGTCATGAACGAGACACGGATACAGAGGCATGAGGACACTGTGGGCGGGAGGGGCGTGGGGGAGTCAGCCAGTGGGTCAGCTGGCGCCAACCCGCCAGACAATGCTTCCTATGTGTGCAGCGCTTTGTGACCCTCGGGTGAAAAACGCTCTAGAAATGCGATTATTACTATATATCCTAATCTTATGGGCCAATGAATTAATAAGTGTTTTTTTCAGTTGTGGGAGGAATGGTAGAACCCGGAGGAAACCCACACAGAACGGGGGTGAAATACAAAACCACCATGTAGAGAGGCACTGAGGGCAGGAATCGAACTGCCCAGGCAGGACATTGTTGTTGTGAGGCGCAGATGTCACTGCTACGCAGCTTCAATCAACTTTTGAGAACCCTTCTGAGGAACAGGCCCTGATCCTCGGTGAGGAGGGCATTGCAGGGAAAACACGCACAGTAACCACGGTGGGTCGGTGTGGTGGCAGGGTGGGTCGGTGTGGTGGCAGGGTGGGTCGGTGTGGTGGCACGGTGGGTCGGTGTGGTGGCTCACAGCAAAAAATTCGCAGTTTCGATTCCAGTTCTCAGGTGCAGATATTATCACTGCCTGGGATTTGATTGGAAAATCAGTTAGGGGCACTGGCTCAAGTGTTTTGGCACCGCCTCGAACCCTGCTCTCGAGCACCCATCCACCATGGCCAGAGCTCTTCTGTTAACACAAGCCACGTGATGCCTAGTTTAAGTGTTCCGTTTCATACAGTATCACAAATGCTAACCTCTTGTCTCATTTATTGACCTTACTTTATTGCTGTATTGCAGAGTTTTTGAGCAACAGAACGATGTTGGTAAGAACGTTTATTGTTTTACAATTTCTTATCTCAATCTCGAGTTTTACTCTCGGGCTGTCGTCGTGTGTTCTCTGCCTGTGTATGATTGATGTCCTGGTGCTAAATGTCGAGCAGAGCTCGGCATGAGAAGAGTGCTTCAGGAGAGTGCGTGCAGTCCCAGCCATCTATAATCACGTACTTTAGTGTTTCCCCTGTGTTTTATTTCAGTACTAATAGCAACGCTTTTGTTTTTTCACGTATTTTTAACAAACTGCACGGGGGGGGGGATGGTGGGACTAGAGAGTTGTGTGGAGAGCTGTATGAAGCTACTTTAAGTACCATCATTCAGCTACCTTACACCCCAATTATCATCAAACTGTCGGCCTAGATGTGTTTGCCTATATTGATTGCCCTTGTTCAAGGGTTGTGTATGCTTCTTCCTTTGGTTCTGCGAAAAAAAAACCCCTCATTTTCCCTACGCTGCTGTTGCACTCTTGCTCGTATTTGCTCTTAATTTATTATGCCGTGCATTCTTGAGTGCTTCTTTTTGTTTGGTGATTATGATATGGGTTTTATCTTTGTACAAGTTGGTGTTGTATGTTTGTGTATCTGTGCAGCTTTGCGTGTTACTGTTAATGTTTTAGATTTTGGTTAGTGCTTCACTTTGTGCACAGATTGTTGCTCTGAGTTTAATTCCGCTTTGGCTTTAAGCCTTGTTACGTCGGTCATTGTAGACGTTCGAGGAATCCCGCATGCAGAGCTGCCACGCTAACTGGATATTTTCTATTCTAACAATAAACAAACGATGAGGATGTCAGATGTTCAAGCTGTATTGTTTAGAAGTCAGTGTCATGTTTTGTGATTGTGTAGCAACTTGCCAGCTGCAAACGGCATGCCAGAATGCCAACGAAGGGCATGCCGGCATGCTAATAAAAGGCATGCTGGCGGCATACCGCCAGCATGCCGCCAGCATGTCTCTCGCTGCGGATTTCTCGCTTGATATGATGTAGGGCTTTGCGTGTTCAGTTGACTCCCAGAACTATGTCATCTGGAGTCTAGGACTGCCGGCAAGTGAATAGGAGGTCTGGGTGTAGATTCCACACAAATAACGATCCCAAGAACCTCGTAACCGAGGAGGTTGGTGTTAGGAAAGGCACTGGCTGTAAAATTGAGGGAAATCTGCCAACCTGATTCAGCGCGGTCAGCGGCCGTTTACACGGTTTGCACAGAACATGTCAGACGTCTCGTTTTGAATGCCTTGAATCTCGTACTTGTGTTCGTCTTTGTCTGAATGTAGCGCAAGACACCCAGCCGGCCACTTATCCCATCCTCAGACCTCAAATTGGGTAAGACATTGCAGGAACATACCACTCTGTCAATCCACACTTAAGAATGGATATTAAAACGGCACGCGTCTCTCCTTGACCCTATCTTATGAAGTTTGTTGATAGTGACGAAACTCCGTGGGCTATGTATGCCGGGATAACCTGTGGGGTTAATCCCACCTTTGTCGAGTTTTTATTTAAGCTGGAAAGCACCGTTGAGTTGGCGGCGCGGTGGCGCAGTGAGCAGCGCCGTCGCCTCACAGCAAGGTCGCGGGCTCGATTCCTGGCTCGGGCGCCTTTCTGCGTGGAGTTTGCGTGTTCTAGCCGTGTCCGCATGGATTTTCACTGGGCATTCCTGTTTTCTCCCACCGTTCAAAGACACACTGCTGCCTAGGTTAATGGGTCTGCTATGTAAATTACTCCCAGTGTCCTGCGATGTGCCTGTAAGAGGGCTTTCCACCAGCTGTGGCTTGAGCAGGTCCTTGCAGGACTGTGACTACCATCCTGCCCTCTTGTACCACTCTCTGTGCCCCCTCACCCCGTGCGACCCCGACTGGAACTCTGAACCACACACAAAGACACGCAAGGAAAACAACACCGTTTCAGATACACATCCTGTTCATGAGGCGCTATCTTTCAGCGATGTGTCCAGACATGTTGCCTCGGTTAAGTGTCCAGACTAAATTGCCCATAAGATATCGTAACTCGCTTACCCCTCCCTACTGGACAACTGTTAAAAAGAGCGCCATGCTCAACGTTTTTTTTCCAGTTTCAAGTAAGACTGACCGACCGACTGATTAATGTGGGGCTGATTACCGTTGTTGCTCTGTTGCGGCATCGCATGCGTCCGCTCTTTAGACTCACAACATTGTCGCGTGCAGCGGTTGTTTGTACTGACAAGAAGGAAATAATTCATCACAAAACTGACGAGCGGCGCTGCTCGGCTGCTTGCGCCCCTGTATTCCTATTGATTTTACAGAACGCCAGCATGTCTGCGACATCCTTGAAGACATAGAGGATGAGAACTTCATGCCTCTGATGCGCAGGCTGGGTGTCTCGGATCGCAGGATTGAAGAGTGCGTGTACAACCACATGCACGACCGCAAGGAGCAGAAGTACCAAATCATGAGCGGCTGGATTGAGTCCAAGGGTCGCGACGCGCATTTGAGCGACGTGTTGAAGGCGTTGCAGGAGATGGGAATTTTTAAGGCCCACAACAAGCTTGTGAAGAGGTTTTCGACAGGTGTCGACGTGCCTGTGATGGGATCTGCGTCGTAGACAAAATGATGCTGCTCTGTATCTATACGTCGTGCAGTTTGCCTGCTTAACTCGGGTTGTTGACTACGGTTTCTCTGCTTTACCAGTGACCGCGTGGCATGAACCGGTGTCAACCTTGCCACTGGCTTGCCCCAAGCATAGAGATGTCTTCTAGCGAGCAAAACACGTGCGCCGGTTTAACGTAGGAACGCAGAAAGCTGAAGCGTTGCCGCGCTCTTCACTGCGGCCTTGCAGTCCTCTGTGTCGCGGGTGCGATAGTAAACCAGTGGTGGCACTGCCTCTGGCGGTCCTGCAGCACAGCCGATTGACCGGTTGTGTGGACGGGTAACGTGTGCGTATGTCCACTTCTTTCCAAGACGTCTGACCGTTGTGGAGGAGGAGAACAACTGTCCTTTATAGCTCATTCCAGTAGAGGCTCGTCCGCCTGCATGGGCGTGAGTGATTTATTGAACAGCGGCACCTAACAAGGGAAGTCGTGGCTTATGTACATTTGTTTGCGCCAATTGGTAAGCTCACTACTAACGTTTCACAAATTGGTTATCGGTTTCTGATGTTAGCAAACGACCCCTGACTTTCAGAATCGGTAATCGATTTGTAGGCTAGTTAACTGTTTAACTGGTTATAGTTTTAACAACTCTGATAACGTACGAGTTTTTCAAACGAATCTGGAAAAACCTAAAATTTGGGCCTAGATGTGAAATTTGGTGCGATTTTAATTATTTTTCTAAATGTCAGATCGGTCCAATCATACGCTGTCGGAGGAGATTTCATCGTGTATATCGTGCCAAAAATGATGTCATGCTGTATCTCATGCTGCTACTTTCATAAGCACAAAATACGATACATTTGCATATATTTCAGCTCTGAGACTTAAGAATCAGGTTGAGATGCCACGCAACAAACCTGCATGGGTGGGAAAACACTGCCCCCTAGTGCCGAAACTGAAGTCACCTTAAGTGTTCTCAGCGGATCTGCGATATTGCCTCCCGTGAACGGTCCTCTGAGGAGAGGGGTTCTCAAACCTCAAAGCTCACTTTGGGCTGAACTCCATGGACCACTAGGTGGTGCTCGCCACCCACTGGTTGAGAATGGTGGACCTAGAAGTTGCCCAAACCCTGTCAGTCGAAGTCTGCCAAACCTGCAGCTTAGTGTAATGCAGAGGTTCTGAACTTGTTGCACCTCAAAGTCTGCTTGGTTCACTTGGTTATGGTCTCCACGGACCACTAGGTGGTGCTCATGGTGGCTCTAAGGTTGTGTCCAAGCTTACATTTGGAAGTTATTAAGCTGTTCAGCGTGTCCCTGGGTCTTCCCCGGAGGAGGCCCCGGGGAAGACCCAGGACACGCTGGAGAGACTGTCTCTCAGCTGGCCTGGGAACACCTCGGGGTCCCCCCGGAAGAGCTGGAGGAAGTGTCTGGGGTGAAGGAAGTCTGGGCATCGCTGCTTAGACTGCTGCCCCCGCGACCCGACCCCGGATAAAGCGGATGAAGATGATGAAGATAAGCTGTTCAAGAGATTTTGCGGAGGCTTGATTGTGTTCGTGAATTGGCGACGCTGCCGGTGTTGGATTGTGCAGTCGACGGTCTGATTCTGGCGAGCGCCGTCTTTTAAATTCCGCCGACGAAGGAGGTGACCACACGTGCCACGCGCTGTCCTGCGGCGATTTACGACAGTGTTGTTTGGGAAGTCCGATCGGAGTCTTCACCTGATGCCGGGACAACTTGCGTAGAACAAGGAGGTGCTCGAGCGTGTTGGGTCGCACGTGTAAATTACTCAGTCACCCACCCACCCACTGACCCACTCACTGACAACCACTCACATAATGAGTCACATGAGTAACATAATGTTGCTGTTTAACAATTTGTTTAATATATCTTTTATAGAATTGTCAATAATGTATATTGGTAAAATATATAATGAAATCCTTCTATTGTTCAGGACAAGCATTGTGATTCCATACTAATTGCATTATCTACCGATTGATGTATATATCGCAAATAGATTTTGTGATTTATTTTTGAAAACCTTTATATATCTGATTCTCCGATGTGCCCTAGACGTAAATATGTATATATGGGACGGGGATGATTTCTATTTATACGTGCCATCTCTTTTATATTTGCATATTTTACTACACAAAGGTGAATCACTGAGGTCCATGGCACATGTTTTACCGTTTAGAGATTTGCGGGAAGGATCATTTGAGACACGTTCGGTCATTGTGAAAATATTACCTGTTTGCTCACATGAGCCTGAGCGAGCATCAGAGCCAGCCTGTAGTGACTCGATGCACACGAACAAAGAACCACTTACTCGATGTGCGAATATGTGCAGGATGTCACAGCCCAACGGGTGTGATGTGCTGTCCGCACTTTACAATCTTTGCAGCTGGTGTTTCTGCTGTGTGCCGCAGGGCACCACACCGCTGTAGGAGATTCGTCGTTTTATTTCAAGAACGGAGTGCTCGGTTTCAAACGTGGGGTGACCCCTCATATCTCTCTTTTTACGAAGAACAAATCTGGCCATTTACAGCTTATACTTGAATTGCATTGGATCAAAAATGTATAATGCGCGATAAGATCGACTCATAACAAACGCCAATGGAAATTTGACGCTGATAACAGAACACATCAGTGCTGCAGCCGTAACTGCACGAAACGCCTTGAGATGTTGTGTGGCGCTTGACGTTACTGCGCCGTTTTCAAACTGATAACAAGTCTGGTTTGATTGCTTTCCAGTGCTGTTCTTTCCGATTAGCTTTGTGGAGCGCAAGGCGGAGGAATACCCAGGATGTGATGCTAGTACATCGCAAGGCACACTTTTTGGGGCAATTTACTCAGCAGGCCAATTAACCGAGGCAGCAGCGTGGCTTTGGAAGGTGAGAGGAAACCAGAGTACCGGGCGAAAGCCCACGCGGGCATGGGGAGAACACCTCATCTCATCTCTCTCATCTCATTATCTGAAACCGCTTAATCCTATATAGGGTCACGGTGAGCCGGAGCCTATCCCGGAAACACAGGGCGTAAGGCAGGAATACACCCGACGACGGGACGCCAGTCCATCGCCGGTGGGGAGAACACGCAGACGCTAATACAGGAGACAATATCCACTCGCATTATTTTTGTGACGCATTGCAATGCACTTAAGGCTTAATTGATCGAGGTGAGACCCGCATCAATCGGATTGTTGGTGCGTGTATGCGCACGTCCACCATCAAACACGTTCGGTGGCCTTGCTCGGTCCATATGTGACGCCC
>JAZEWT010000028.1:9006263-9022700 GCA_036362905.1 Mordacia mordax
GGGGGCGCCTTGCACCACCCCCGCGCACGTCGTGCCGCCGCCACCGCCGTGCAGGTCTGCGTTGCTCACGCGCGCGCGCGCGCGCTACAGTAGCGGCGGGAACGCAGGTAGCGGAGCGAGTCCGCGATCGTTGCACGGGGGACGGTTGTGCTGCACGGGGGACGGTTGTGCTGCACAGGCTTCTGGGATTATGGGATTACGGTGGATAACACTTCGCAGCTAAACCCGGCGCATGCTGTACGGCGCCCCCGCTCGCTCGGAGAACAAATAATTGAAAGTTCCAGCGTAGCGTTTTGGACTTGATTGCAAATTATAATTATTGTTTTTGTGTAATTAGTTTTGTCCGTAATTTGGCTCATACATCACCGACACACAAGCTGCGTTTAGCCGGCATTCGCGAAGAAGTGCATCTGGGGCCAGCGCTTCGCATCAATCTCATTTCACGCAGCTGCATGCATAGAGAACACGAGCTAGCGGCTAGCACGAGCTAGCGGCTAGCACGAGCGTGGATTACGGGTCGGGTTGACTTTAAATCACGTGAGTGGGCAAGAGCACGATCAGTTTGTTGACCGATGTTGTGGGACTCAGGAGAGCGAGGGGTTTCTCTGTTTGTGTGACTGTGTGGGGAGCGGTGGCCCAGCGGTTAGCGCGGCGCTGCGCTACAATCCTGGCGACCCGAGTTCGAATCCCGCTCACGACCTACACCAGTGACGATTTTCTAAACTGGTCCTGGGCCTCCCCTAGGTCGACTCAACCTTAAATGAGTACCTAGAGCGGCGTGTAAACATTGCCACGAGGGGTCAAAGGCGGCCGAGTGTGGTGCTGGTCACCCACCGCCTCGTGTGCGGTGTCGACCTTCATAGGTGCTCGCTAACAGCACTTGCCCCTACAGTCTGTTAAGGCTATACGGGGGATCTTTGTGTGGGGATAAAAGGTGCTTGAGGAGAGACGGCCATGCCTGGATACCAAGATGGATTTCGCACGATTTGAAGGATGCTCTGGTGATTCTCCTCGTCAAGGACGGGAGCCGCGACGATTGTAACCACAGCGGGGCATCTCCCTCCTCAGTGTGCGGGGGAAGGTCCTGGCAAAGAATATTCCTCATCACCTTACCAGTCACGCCGAGGAGAGGCCTGCGGATCCTCAATGTGGTTTCAGGCCAGGGTGCTGTTGCACAGACGCCATATTCTCTGTCTGGCCTCTACAGCAGACGCGTCGGGAATTTCAACAGGAACCGCATCTCTGCTTTATTGACCTGGCCAAGGCCTATGATACCATCAGTAGGCCATGGCTGTAGGCTGCTATTTCTCTTCTCACTATAATTAAAGACTTTCGCGATAGGGGGCAAGCCGAGTATAGCTGCGTGGCCAGGAGTCCGAGCCATTCCCTGTTCACCTTGGAGTGCGGCAGGGATATCCCCTGGCTCCTACATTACATAACATCTTTACCACGGAGTTTGAGAAGCTTCTCATGGATGTACCAGTGGAATGTCATCTGGTACAGGTCCAATGGGAGGCTGATCAATGCCTGCGTGCGATCAAGCGGATGGCTCCCTTTTGGTCAATCATGTTATGTATGCCGATGATCTGGTGATTGCTGCTCACTCGGTGGAGGAATTGTAAAATTTGTTTCTGAATCTGGAACCCACCACTCAGAGGTGAGTACATCAGACCCACCAAAACTAAGCACCTGCCTGAATATTGTGTGCCATCAAGCATGTTATCCCTTCATCTCCCCATGAGTGATGGGGCAGTTGTGGGGAGAGTGGAGAAGTTTCAATACCTCTGCAGTGTTCCTATGACTGGTTCCATTTTGGCAGCAGAGGTCTCACACTGAATAGGTCGAGCGGTGTTTTCCTTTTTATTGGCTGCTCAAGGCTGTGTGGAAACTGCTTTTGGTGACTTCAAAGTGCACCTGGCCTAGCACAGGCGCTATGTGGACGTCACCGCCACTTAGTGGGGTTTCGCAAATAGCGCTTAATGCTACAGTCTTTTAAGGCTGTGCTGGAGATCTTTGTTCTTTTGGGGAGCTGTAGTGTAGTGGTTAGCATGCTGCGCCACTAATCTGGTGACCCGAGTTCCATTCCGAATAAGGAGACCGACATCTGGGTGTACGGTGCTGGCCATCCACCGCTATCGTGTACCATGCTGACTCATTAGAGGCACTTGACCCTACCTGGGGGGATCTATGTATCTATGTGGGGGGAGGGGGAATTCTCTCTGTGCATCAACCCTCGTGCACGCAGAGTGGAACCGAGCATCTCCTGCATTGCGTCACACGGCAGGGACAGGGTTAACCAAGAAAGGTCAGCTCATCGCGCAAATTATCAGAGATAATCGCTCGAGGTCGTCTGGAATCCATCGCGGGAGTGCACAGGCACGCGCCTGATAATCTGCCCGCGGTGTTCAGCCAACCAGGGGGTTGGTGGATGTCCCGAGGATGGGATGCGCGCGTGTTTGAAAATGACCTGCGCTTCGGGCCCTCAGTAGCGGATGGAGCCGGCCAGGCGACGATTGGCTGCAGGTTGCGCGTGCACCAGCAGCTAGGGCTGGGGACGGACTGAGCGACGCAATGCCTCGCAAACGAGACATCCATGGAGCCGATAAATGCGACCACTTTCCAGAGTTGTGATTTATTTAAGGCGTTGACAGCACGGATTGCAATCGCTTTTGCGCAAGGTGGTTGGGCAGCGTCGGAATTGTAGGCCGCTGTGCGCAGAGCCTCTGGGATTGTCACCACGTCTCGTGCGTTCATTACGCTGTCCTCATCGTCGTCATCAAAAGCGATTGATTTCACCGCTGCACGAAGGCCCCCTCCGCATGGCCGCCCCACATCCTGGCGCTGCTGCGATGTTGACGCTGAATGGGAGACATCGGCGGTGTCGTCCAGAGGGCCGTCGTCTCCGACGCATTCCGTCCGCGTACGCGATGCTTGCTGTGCAAGCACATTTGTCTCCATAGTTTGGATTGTTAAAATAATAACGTACATTTTCTTAAATGTACGCATTTTATTGCAACATGTCAAACACCATGTGGGATGTACAACATATTTAATCAGTACGCTTTTCATACATTATCGCTTATATTTTCATAATTGTCCGAGCTTGTTTTTTCATCTCATCTCCTTGTCAGAAACCGCTTCGTCCTGTACAGGGTTGCGGTGAGCCGGAGCCTATCCCGGCAGACACAGGGCGCAAGGCAGGGACATACCCCCGACGGGACGCCAGTCCATCACCGGGCATTGCGGGCAATATAGTCTGCGAGCCAATTCACCTATGCAGCAGCATGTTTTTGGACCGTGGGAAGAAATCGGAGTGCCCAGCGAAAACCCACGCGGACATGGGGAGAACATGCAAACTCCACACAGAAATGCACCTGAGCCGAGATTCGAACCCGGGCCCTCCTTGCTGTGAGGCGACAGCGCTACCCACTGGGCCACCGTGCCGCCCATAAATGAAATAATATCATAAATCAAGTGTTCCTATTTTTGACTTGGTGTTATTCCAAGCAGCCTTCATTGCTGGATGAGATCAATGTGGCGGTGTCTGTAACCGGTGTATCATCGCTAAATCCACGTTGTTCTCATTTCCGTCTGGGTGTAAATGCCCAGTACGGGCCGTATCTCACTTTTGGGCGCGTTGTTGCGGTTATTCTGGAAATTGCCAAAAGTTGCTCTGATGTACGAAATGTGACGTGAAAACGGTGTCACCATCGCTGGGGCAGCACAGAAAGAATGTCCCGCAGTTCGATTTCTGCTTGGGGTGCCTTTTCTGTCCAGAGTTTGGGCGTTCTCCCCCGTCATGCCTGGTCTTCCTCCTGCAAAAAAAATAATTGGCCGATACCATTATAATAATATATTTCGGATATAGGACTTGTTAGCGAGCGACGGGGAGCGACGGAGATGCAGATCTGGGGAGGTGAAGGCAAGGGGAGGGGGCGTGGTGGAGGATTTGAGAGCAAGATGGGTTTCTGTAAACAAGAGGGAGACCCGTGGGGAGAGAGCCACGAATGTGGGGAGCGATGGTTTGAAAATTGTACGGATTCAGTGGAGGTCACAGCTGCTCCACCCCTGGATTTTCAACAGACTCCCCCTTCCCTCCCTCCCTCCCTCGCTCGCATCCTCTTGGCGGTTGTGACGGAGAGCGCAGCAAACCCCTTGGGGAGATCCAGTGCGGGAGCTGCAATTTTGATAACTAGGTCACGCAGCGGTGCATGGTGCAGTCGAGCGCGCGGTGTGCTCCAGGGAGAGAGGGAGGCAGGGCGGGCGCCTCTCTGCGCTTGTGATTTTTCTCTCGAGCGTTGCGTTTCGTTATTTCCCCGTTTGCCCCAGAGATTGATCGGCGCACGAGTGGCGGCCGGCCGGCCGGCCCACGTGACATTCGTGCTTACCTCGTTTGAGGTTCAATCGCTCCTGGTTCATCGTCCGCCGGCACGTGACGGGAGCCACCTCCTGTCCGGTGCTGCGTCACCGTCACGTTAACATCGAACTTCGCGGGACGTGTTTACGAAATGTTTGCACGCGAATGATATCGCCCTCTTGGTGCGGCGATAATCGGTGCCATCGCCATCAAAATATTGTCATCGGAACCGTCACTCAAGGTCACCATCGCGCGGTATTATTCATTGTCATCACGTCTCCTTCATTCTCACCACTAATTCCTATAATCTTAAAATTATAATCTTCAACAACAACATCATCATCACACTGTGTTTGTCATCGTCGTTGCACACATTGTTGGGCGTCATCACTTGCCGCGCATTACTCATCTTCGTATAATAATAATAATAATTTTGACGCGATATTAATCTTTAGCGCTGGTGTGATGTCCTCGCGTGGGATTTGTCACGATCGCCGTCACGTATGCGCATAATCACATCATTCACAAAGCAGCGAGAAACAGCGTCTCGTTTCACAATGCCTTTAGTCACTGCTGGATGCATTCCTTCTCTCCCGTGGCACCACCTGCCCATGCTGCGTCACCTCAAACACGTGGCCTCACCTGCATCTGGAAGCAATTTTTCTCTCCACTAGCAGAGTACCCGCCCTGCGGGGAGTCTTATTACGAGCGTGTTGACACGTGCTTCTGACGTCTCTGGTTGACGAATTTTCTACAGACATGACCGCTTTGACCTGAGACTGTTGCTGTCGACTCATTAAGGTTTCGGAGGAGTAATCAATCAACGAGAAATAAAGCTAAAAAAAAGCCTTGGTGTTGTGCAGATACAACTTGCACTTGGCAAGAATTTGAACCCGGTAACCTTAGTGCAGACATATATAGAATCCGTGAAAACGCTCACTCAATGTCATATCGGCCATAGACGTTAATTCCTTCCGATTTTCAAGCTGCACTCACGGAGCACTCCCAGCACCGCGGACTTTAGTAACCGTGCCACGTGATCCGATTACTCGCTGCCGACGGGAGAGAGAGGTCTCCTTTATTTGGGCAAAACTCTGTCCCCGCTTCTGCAGGAAGACCTCCCCGGCGCTCCCTCGTGGCTGACAGGCCCTGCATCTTCGGCCCCAGTGGCCACGTGTGCCAGTAGCTTCTCCTTTATTTTGTTTATCTTTCAGTTCCCACGATGTGCGTGGGAGTGAAACGACCACCAACAGTGGCGCCAGAGCAACGTGGAGTCTGGGATCTCGGGCGGGGTGGGGTGGGTTGTGGATAAAGCGCCCGTTGATCGAAATTTAAATTGCTAGAAGCGTACCCGTCCTACGGGCGATGTATCAAGCGTTTCGACGACCTTGTCTGTTGACATGACTGCTGTGACTGGATTTCTTCGCGACAGCCACAATATCTGTCTGGAACTATTGCTGCTGGTGCTCCGAATATTCAGAGGAGTATTCGATTAAGTGGAAAGTGGCATTGACATGAGCCGTGAAAGCATTAGCGTTGTGTGGATTACAACAAATTGCACTTATGAAAGATGTGAGCCCATTTTCTGCGATGTGCTGGCGTTAAATGCTGGGTATAACCCCACCTTGTGCCCTGTGTCTGCCGGGATAGGCTCCGGTCCCCCCCGAGCCTGTACAGGATTAAGCGGTTACTGATGATGAACCGATGAACCCGTTTGAATCCGTGCCAAAATAGATGCATGCCTAAAATCATCTGCTTCATTAAATACTTGAAGATAGTGGCGCGAGTGATCTCCTGGTGAAGGGTGTGTATATGCGCACATGTGGTGGTGGGCCCTTGTTCACGCAAGTGATATCAGCTGGCCGGACCCGACGCGGCCGTTTTGAACCCACGCAGCCAGCAATGCTCAGCACGCTCTGAAGGCGGGCAGCAAAGACTGTAGGGAGCATAGACGTACAGCCCAACGATTGGTTTCACCGCAACGCCCACTCTGCTATCACCGCGCAGTGGTCTCCGTTCCACGTGACATCCACAGGCTCGGTGCCTGCTTGGCGTTGCAAGCGAGAGTCGGGTTAAAGTAGTCGCTCCCGCAGCATCGGGCCCTGCAAGGGCTTGGCAACCAAAATTAATTATTATTATTAATTATTACGGAGCAGACGCCCTGATCCAGATCGAATTACATCATTAGCGGCACGAGGAAACCACACAGAGGCGGGAGCCAATGAATGAGTGTTTTGTTTCGTGTGGGAGGAAGCCGGAGAACTCCGAGGAGACCCACGCAGACCAGGGGCGTTGCGCCTCCAGCTCTCGTGAACGCAGACGGGCCCCGTCCACATGAACGTTCTATTTGTGAGCGCTCGTTCTAGCGAAAAACGAGCGCCACAATATGGGGCTTCTTCACCGAGGCGACTTCTAAAGAATCGCTTCATCTGCTGCGTGTGACTTCGGTCGATGGTCCTTCATTATTTATTTTGTCTGAAGAATTATTTATTTTATTTATTTTCTGCTGACTTTGTGCCCTTTAATTTATCGCTACTGTTTGATTTTCAGTTGAACTGTCTTGATGCTATTGACATACCGTTCTCTCCACAGCTCGGATTTTTACCAAAAAACCTCAAAACATGTTGCTGATTTTCCGTTCTGTCATTGTTGGCGTGCCGTTCTCTCCACAGTCCTGTGCAGCGCTTTGTGACCCTCGGGTGGAAGGCGCTCTATAAATGCAATTCTTATTATTATTATTCGAGGCTCCACAACATTTTCACCTGGAGGTCGCTTGCGTCCGGGCTCCACGAACCACTGGGCGGTGCTTGCGGTCATTGTGAACCCGCGGGTCGCGACCCACTGGTTGAAAATGGCCGCCCCAGAAGGACGCTGTCGCGGCTTCGTGAGCGGCCGACGTGAAGGCGTCGATCGATCGAGTGGCGCAGATGCGGGCCTCCTCCTCCTCCGCCTCCTGCTCCTCCTCCGTGCAAACAACCCGCTCGCTCTACGCTTCCACCAAAAAACGTGACGACCGTGACGGTCAGGCCCGCTCCTAATTACGGTCAGGACTGCTCCTAATTACGGTCAGGCCTGCTCCTAATTACGGTCAGGCCTGCTCCTAATTACGGTCAGGCCTGCTCCTAATTACGGACAGGCCTGCTCCTTATTACCGCCAGGCCTGCTCCTTATTACCGCGAGGCCTGCTCCTAATTACCGCGAGGCCTGCTCCTAATTACCGCGAGGCCTGCTCCTAATTACCGCGAGGCCTGCTCCTAATTACCGCGAGGCCTGCTCCTAATTACGGGTGGGGGCGCGTGCGCTCACGAATGTCTCGTCGGACAGAGCCGCTCTCTCCCGTCCGTCTCCGCTGTCTCTCTGCGGAGACCGCCGCCGTGTCCGTGTGTCTTGCGCTGTGTGCGTCATGGCAACGCGAGAATTGACTTTCATTATGAGGCTCATTAATAATGCATTTTCTTATTAATGACGCGACACACTGTGAGGGGTGTGTGAGGAGAGGGAGATGATAAAAAAAACGAGCCGGAGGTATTTGCTTAATAGCTCGCTTTTTAATGGGTTCGCCGTTAATTTTCACCCAGATATGTTTGAATATTTTATTTAAGAATACGAATTATCTGTTAACGTTCTCAGCATTGCTGCTCGTAATCGGGGCCCTGGCGGTGATGTCACCACACTACGGGATATTGTCCACTGAGCGGTGAGTCGGAGCCTATCCCGGCAGACGCAGGGTGCGAGGCAGAGATCTACTGTACGCAGCATGGAACGCCGGTCTATCGCAGGGCACTGTGGGCTATTGATTTGGGCCAATTAAACTAAGCAGCAGCTTGTCTTTGGACTGTAAGAGGAAACCGAAGTACGCGGTCAAATCCCACAGGGAGAACATGCGACTCCACACAGGCACCTGGGCCGGGGAATCGAACCCCGTGGCTTCTTGCTGTGAGGTAGCATCGCCCACTCCCTGCACCACCAAGCCCAGGCCCATTCAGTGTGTGTGTGTGTGTTTATTCTTCAAGGTTATTGTTATTGTTAAGCACCGCGGCATTTGCCGCTCATCAGGTGTAGGTTGTTCAATAGTCTTCTTGTCGTTCGCTGTGGCACTCGGCAGGCAGTGTGACTCACCACGTGGTGAGCCTCGCGTGCGACTACAGGGGGGCGGTTCGGTGCCGCAGTGAGTAGCGCTGCTGCCTCACGGCAAGAAGGACCCGGGTTCGATTCCCGGCTCGGGTGCCTTTCTGTGCCGGAGTGTGCGCGTTCTTTCCGTGTCCGCGTGGGTTTTCGTCAGGTATTCCGGTTTCCTCCCACCGCCCAGACACGCTGATGCCTATGTTAATTGTCATGTTTAAGTATATTTACCCCGGTGCACTGCGACGTACTGGCGTCACATCCTTGTGATAGCCCCACTTTGCGCCCTCTTTCTGCCGGGATAGGCTCCAGCACCCCGCGACCATGCACAGGGTTAATCGGGTACTGGTACCAACGCTGGGTGGGAGAGTCTGGATGGATGAACGCTGCGTGGTTGAATACAGGGCACCTGCCAGGGCACGTTGATTGCATGAGGGGACGTGGAGCCCCAAAGCCACGTGGTTGGAGGGTGTTCCTTGTATCCGGATCGTATCAGGATCGTATCCGGTTGCCGCCTCACTCACCCGCAGCAATGGCGATCCGGCGCTGTGTGGAACTGGCCGCCGATGTCACGTCTTCTTCCTCTTGTCGTCACGTCTTCTTCCTCTTGTCGTCACGCAGTGCTGCCCGCTCTCACCCCGCGTTTCTTGTAAACGTAATTTAAACTTTAACCGTGGGCACGACTTCCCTTCCTAATCCGCGTTTGGCGCAACAGTCCGATGAGCGCGCGTTCTGAAACGTAGAGCCGCGGGTATTTGTTTGTTCGTCCGATTCCATTAAAATGGAACCTGGGTCACGCGTCACTAGTTTTGTCACTGCTCGATTGGAATAAGACTGCCTCGCACAAGCTGCTTGTTCCTTCTCCCTCCTCCTCCCTTTTTCGTGACAATGATGCCCTCCGAGGAGGAAGTGAAACCTCTCATCAGTACACGGCCACGTGTGCCTTCCCCGCTTTAGTGCGTTGGCCCGAGCAACGTGGCTGCCCCGCCTCGCTGTGTGTTGATGGGCCGCTCCCAGCTGCTCGTCTTTGCACAGACAAACATCGGATCGTTTGCTTTAGGTTCTGCTCCGGTTTGTCTTGGGCTGGCCGGATGAGCAGGGGCTGCTCAATCGAGCGGAGTGGCAGCCAGCTCGGGCGTTGAATAAAAACCTCTCGGACAATCGATGCGGTGTCCTCGGCCCCGCACCCAGCGGGGGCACCTATCCCGTTGGGCCGTGACCTGTGCGCGCCGCTTTCTGCTAAATGTTACCACCCGCAGCAGCGGCGGTCAGCCCGGTTGCTGTTGTGGAAAATCTCTGGCTCTTCCGCAGAACATTTTAACATTTCAAAACCTCGATGATTGCTTCGAAAAGCTGCTCTCTCAAGACCTCGTTTTCGTTTATTTGTTGGCAGTTACATGCAGTTCATCCTTGGTATTTCTGTTGCACTACCCGCTTATTTGTTACCGCAAAGGTGGCAACCCGAGCCAGCTTCTCCGCCAGCGTCTCCCATGAGCCCGCGATGTGACCACGGCCCATCGGCGCCACGAGCCGACGTCGCCGCTCCATCTCCCGGCTTGACGCGTTCCAGTCTTCCGCTGCCATTCTGCCACCGCTCCCGACCGTGTGCCTCCATGCGTGTCCCTGCCCAAGCCCGCTTAACCTTTTGCTCACGGTTTGATTGATCCTCGTACCCTGCGTGTGCGCTCCGTCTCCGATGATCCTGCATCTCATCGGTCGAGCGGTGCGATTCTCCAAACGGATCGCGCCCGTGATTCGTGTCGACTTGCGGAATCGCCAGGGCTTAGGATGACTGCTCACTCCGGTGATGCTCCCTTGGCATGGTATCACCGTTGGTGGACTGGGTGGTGCGGTGGCGCATTGAGTAGCCCTGCAAGCTCACCGCAAGATATGTTGCCTTGAGATGTTGTAATGTGTCTTGGCACCTCTCCACTGGACAACTGTTAAAAAAGAAAAGCTACGTAGCTCAACAGGTGCTCAATCATTATCAGCACCCATGTAATCCTGTTCAGGGTCACGGGAGCCCGAAGCATATCCCAGCAGGCAGGGGGCGCAAGGCAGGGCTATACCCAGTATGTGATGTCCGTACATCGCAGGGCACTGGGCGTAATTTGTTCAGCAGGCAAATGAACCTAGGCAACCGCGTGTCTTTGGATGATGGGAGGAAAGAGGAGTACCCGGCGAAAACCCACGCGGACATGCCAACTCGGCGGAGGCATGCGATCCGGAAACCGAACCCGGGGCCTTCTTGCTGTGAGGAAGCAGCGGCTCCTTCCAGCTTCTATGCAAGCGGACAGTGAAGGTGTTCCAGGCACCGCAACGCCCACGTGACGCATTGCAACATCGCGTACAGTTTCATGCAGTGATCCACGATTGGCGTGCTGGCACCGAACAACTGTGGGGGAGAGGAGGGGGGATCTCTGCGCCGATGGGGAGGGGGGGAGCAGGGTTTCTGGGACCACACTACCGTTGTCATCAGCCGCTATCTATCCACTGCTGGATGAAGTATTTCCAATAATGATAATCTTTGCATTTCTAGAGTGCTTTTCACTCGAGGGTCACAAAGCGCTGCACAAAGTTGTGGAGAGAACTGCATGTCAACAACAACATCAGAATAGATCAAGTAAGTAAAAAAAGGCTGTAAATCAATGATGGACATAAAATAACAAATGACACAATTGTTAAACAAATAAAGGAAGAAATTAGTGTTCCGGAGCAGACACAGGTAAACAGTGAGCCACTATCCAAGCGCAACAACAGTGAGCAGCATCAACAGTGCTAACCAAAGAACTTCAAGGTCTTACGGAGCAAGTCAGTCATGAGACGGGTTTTGAAGGTGTGCGCCAGGACTCAGCTGACCTAATCTCCAAAGAAAGGGAGTTCCAGAGTCACTGCCGCTTGCCCGTTATGGCTGCACACGTGCTTGCACGAACCAGCCACTGGAATAACTTCTCATCTCATCTCATTATCTGAAACCGCGTAATCCTATATAGGGTCACGGTGAGCCGGAGCCTATCCCGGAAACACAGGGCGTAAGGCAGGAATACACCCGACGACGGGACGCCGGTCCATCGCCGGGCATTGCGGGACAATTTTAGTCTGCGAGCCAATCAACCTATCCAGGAGCATGCTTTTGGACTGTGGGAGGAAACCGGAGTACCCGGCGAAAACCCACGCGGACACGGGGAGAGCATGCAAACTCCACACAGAAAGGCACCCGAGCCGAGAGATTCGAACCCGGGACCTTCTTGCTGTGAGGCGTCAGCGCTAACCACTGGGCCACCGCGCCGCCCGCTAGGACTGTTGGTGCGGCTCATTGTTGTGCCGAGATGATGGCTCTGCCGACCTCTTCCGGCTTGGGAACATTTATTGCTTCCTTGTTTGTTGAAGAATTATTGTTTTTTCTTCGCTTACTTTATGTCCTATAATTTATTGCTGCTATTTAACTTTCAGTTGAACTGCCCTGATGTTGTTGACGTGCCGTTCTCTCCACAGCTCTGTGCAGCGCTTTATGACCCTCGGGTGAAAAGTGCTCTATAAATTCTATTATTATTATTACTTCGATCTAGTCCCTGAGTGCATAGACACGCTTCCACGTTTAATTGACCTGCTGACAAAACCACCCCCCGCTTCCATGAGATTGCTTGTATCTTGGTTATCCCTCACCGCTGGACAACTGTTAAAAAGAGCTACACAGCTTAACGGTTCCTTGTGGCTTAGGTAAAAACTGACACTGATCTATAAAGAGGTTCCACATCGTAATTACCCGCATCCTTGGCCTCTCACCCGATGGTCCTCCTCTTTAGTACAGTGCACTGATCGTGCACGTTATAAATTGTAATTATTACGAACGATAACGATAATCGTTCAATGTCTAAGGTATTCGTTCGGAGAGAAGAACACAGAGGCACCAGGAAACTGCAGAGGTATGGGGAAGGCAATTACATGGTTAGCCGGTGTCAACATTTCACAGGCACTGTGCCCTATAGATGTTAGCAGCCGATTCATTATTGGGTTTTTTTTTTTCAATTATGAAATGAAACCAGAGAATCTGGAGACCCGCACGGAACCGGGGGCGAGATCACTCAGAGATGTGCTCGGGGCAGGATTCGAACCACCTCAGGCAGGACCTTCCACCTCCGAGGGAGGCGCGGATGTTACCGCTGTGGAGATACCCTTTCAGTGGCGCTATTCATCGTGGGGAACTTAGCCGCTATTGACTGGGGGAATCGCGTAAATCTTTTGCGCTCAACATGTGAATAGCAGCAAAAATGTACCTTATTCACTCGTGTGATTCAGTGCACGTCACGTGATCTTAAGTGTCGGTATCAATCAATGAATCCGCTAAATCGTTCCATCACCGCGTCCTACAACAAGCAGTGCTCGCTGCCTTGCTCGGAGGATTTCGAAATCCTGGGAAAATAATAAGAGGTCCTCTCTGAGGCTCCCCTCAGCCCATTCCATGCCCCTGTAGGTAAGAGTTTTGGAGCAGAATCCACCATGACACCTTCTCTTCCCTATGGTCTCTACCTGTACTCTTTTAACCAGGATTGCCCTCTTTTTTGAGGTAGCAGTCCTGCAAAGTTTTAAGTTTTCACAGAATCCGTCGTCATTCAAATGTCCAGGTTTTTTTCTTCCATTTCCACGTGAGGGGGCCTCTTATTCCGCTAACCCACGCTATGTCCCAGGGTTTTTGCTGCTTCCCGAGGTTGCAACCCCAGCCCCCTCGCCCGACTCGCTTCGACGTCGCTCTGCTCTCTCCGCCACGTGTAGAATGATTTGCTTTCACCGCTCCTGAACAGTTTTGGTTCCATTGTTTTTAAAGGTGGTAGTAGGATGGTGTCGCGGTAACATCTGCGCCTCGCAGAAAACCCTGCCCGTGTGGGTTCTATTCGTGCCTCAGGCGCCTTTCTGTGTGACGTTTGCGCGTTCTCCCTCTGCTCTCCAGTTTCGTCTCATAACAACAAATTAAGAAAAGCTCGTTAATAATATTGCCCGAAAACATAATTATAAATAGCGCGCAATGTCTGGCAAGTGTTGGCGCCAGCTGATTGCACGGCTGCCTTCCCCCTTCCCTGCAAAAGCCTCGCCACGCCGCCGTAGTCGTGTCTTGTCCGTGACCAGTTGTGCAATTTGCGCGCGTCACAAATTGTGCTCTTATTATTATTATTATAATTGCGCGTGTTTGTGTGTCCCCACGTGCGTCCGTGATCCACTTTGTGCGGGTCGATGCACGGTGAAAAACGCTTCCTTTGTGAATGCGAGGCTCAACATCCTTGCTCGAATATCTGCCCAAGTCACCCGCGGCAGCTGCGTGAGCGGTCGGATCGCACGCGCTGCTTGTGGGGTGGCGCGGTCAGCAGCGCTGCCACCTCATAGCAAAGAAGGGCCTAGGTTCGATTCCCAGCTCGGGTGCCTTTCTGCGTGGCAGTTGCATGCTCTCCCCGTGTGGGTTTTTTGCCGTGCACTCTGACTTCCTCCCACAGTCCATGGACACGCTTTCTGGGTTGATTGACCTGATGACAAAATTGCCGACTAAACCTTTGCGAGATATTGCTCTTTTTAAAAGTTGTTCAGTGGGGACGCACAAGCATACGAGTTGACAACTTGGGCTGTACCAAAGATGGAACGCTAGGCCATCACAGGCCACCGGGGGTAATTTAGTTGGCAGGTCATTCAACCTAGGTAGACATGTCTTGGGACTTTCGGAGGGAACCAAAGTACCTGGCAAAAACCTACGTGGACACAGGAAGAACATGCAGACCCTACATAGGCACCCCAGCTGGGTATCAAACCCAGGGCCTTGCTGTACGGCGGCAGCACTACTTGCTGTGCCACTGTACCATCGATATCTCATTGAATGGCACCTGTGTGTCATGGTTCTATAGAAATGCAAATGCCAGCCCATACACCCTAATAATAGATTTGTGTAGCCTTGTCGGCCCGTAATAACACAGCCTCGAGCGCTATTCTTCCACGGTTGAAAGCCTCGGTGTATTCCCAGCGCTTTCAAAAGTCGCATTGCGGTTAGCGACCTTCAACTCGATTTTAAGAACGAGCCACTTTTGTTCCTACGTCAGTTTGTTGGAAAACGAGGCCTCTCGGAGGGTTTGTCTCGCCAACCAGTCACTTGGGATGCCGTGAGCTGACGTCATCGCGTTTGATGGCGTGTTGTAAGACTTCGCTCGTGGCGTGGCATTTGGCACCCATTATCTCTAAATGAGTCCGAGGAAAATTGCACGTTCAGTTGTGGAATCTGCGCGTGTGTGTGTGTGTGCGTGCACGACTCCTGGTTTTGTATCATTGCAGCTGCGCATGGGCTGCAGCAGAGATGGCTCGCGAGCGCGGCGGTGCTCTGCGGGCTCGATGCGTTGCGGATTTCTGGGCCAGCCTGTTCCCTGTCGTTTTTTTTAATTCCACAAGCGAATCGCAGCGAGTGAATATCGTGTACGCGCAGCTCATTCACGGTTGTCAAGTGAACACGGGCCGGTTAATGTTTCCGCATCTCCGTGTTCGACTGCGTTTCCCAACGGGCGAGCTGCACATCTCTTGTTGACTTTTGTTTTTATCGAATCTTTATTGTGGTGCATTGCACGTCCCAAATATCTCGGTCTGCTCGCTCGTCGGCCAGTCATTTGCACAATGTGGCCAAAATGCACGTTGAGACCGGAGCGCCGCGTTCGCTGTTGAACCACTCGAGCTCGGCAAAGCGAGCGGAGAGAACCTCGCACCTTCTGAGTGAATTTTGCACGAAACAAATCCTATCGCTCAGTCTCCAGCGTGCGCGATGACAAGCGCGAGAAGTCGTGTTCTCCTGAGATTTACAATCGCGCGCGCGCAGAGAAATCGGTGGATTCGGCGGCATTTCAGCGGTGATTTATCCATCGTTATTAGTCACGGTGCTTGTAAGCGGCGCCGCACCGGTGCCCCGCGTTAAACGACAGCTGCAGGTGATTCCTCGCGCTGAACGTGTGCTGCGCTGTGCACCTCCCGGCTTAATTGAGTCGGCTGGGGTCACGGCTCATTGCGCGCCGCGCGTCGCGCGGGCAGACACGCGAAGAGGAATAGACGTGCGCAGGGAGGGAGCGCCTCTCCGCTACTGGCCCACCCCTGCGTCGACTCGGGCTCAAAACACCATCACAGAAGGGGTTCCACACACACACACACGGGCGTGCGGGTGCGCGTGTGAGGAGCGGCGGTGAGCGAGTTCGGCTACAAAACCTGGCGACCCGAGTTCGAATCCTGCTCGCAGCCACCGACACCGAGAGTTCATCGCACCTTCCCCTAGGTCGACTGGGCCTCAAACGAAAACCTGGTGCGATGGCTCTGCAATCTCACTCTTGCTTGGGAGACAACGGGCGGCCAGGCTATGATGCTGGTCACCCACCGCGACTCGTTTACTGGCCTTAATAGATGCTCGCTAACGGCACTTGCCTCAGCAGTCTACATGCTTGCTGCGGTTTGACGACTGGCCGTGCACACACGTGGCTCCGCTGCGTCCGGCTTGAGCAGCGCCGCTCGCTCGCACACAGACCAGGAAGCCCCATTCATCCTTAACCGGAGGGCAGGGTGACTTCTTGTTAGCGAGCACCAATGAAGGCCAGTCGAGCACCGCGCCCGGCCGCCTTTGTCTCCCTCGTGTGCGGTGTGAACGCAGCGTGCCGGGCAATCGTTTGACGCGGAGGTCGGGCCGCAGGCTGCCTCCGCAGCACGACGCAGACCTGTCGCGTGCCTGCAGCGCGCGACTTTATTCGTAGAAAAAGGGCAAACGCCAACGCGCCGAGGAGCTGTTGCCCAACGCCGTGCCACAGCCAGCGCGTGTCGGCAATAAGGAGCGCCCTGAGCCCGCCGGGGAAAAAAGAACCTCGCGCACGGGGGTCCCACGGAAGAGGGCCGCTTTGTCCGCACGTTTACACGTGTGTACGTGCGCAGCCGTGAGCGCTCTGCGCCGACGCGTT
>JAZEWT010000028.1:9031570-9042282 GCA_036362905.1 Mordacia mordax
GGGGGGGGGGGGGGGGTGGAGGAAGAGGAGGGTGCAGCAGCCATAGCCGCGTGGATGAGAGCGGCGCAAGCGTTAATGTGTGTTACCGCACAGCGTGTTCGTGACTGGTGATGACAGCCGGCCATGTGGAGCTCGGTAGCTGTCTTTAGACTGCGGTGTACTGATTAGCGGGGAGTGGTGGCGCAGTGGTTCGTGCACTGCACTATGAACCCCTCCGTACAGAGTTCCATTCTAGCTCGCGGCCAACACCATTGACGATTTTCTAAACCGATGCTGAGACATTCCCGCGTAAACTCGACCTCAAATGTACTGATGTAGGTCTTCACGGCTTGATGTATTAACATGCTTGGTGTTTTTTTTGGGATAGAGAGTATCTTCTTCATTTCGCCTGCCACATTGAATGTATCTCCGGGCACTCCGAGACTGAGTAAGATGAGCATCAGTCTCCGAATGCTCGGAGATGCCTCCAGCATGTGTGGCGAAACGTCGTAAAAGAGAGGGGGAGCGCTTCACACAGCTATCCCGAAAGGGCAGCTTTGGAGAGCAATTCTCGGCCTCAAATCACCACCTTGATGTCGTGTGTTAACATTATAACTAGGGAGACAAAGGCGGCAGGGCACGAGGCTGGCCATGAGGCTGGCCATCCACTCCCGCATCAGGTGTACAGGTCTGCATAGGTGCTCTCGAACAGCACTTGACCATAAATTATGTGATGCTGCGTGAAAAGCGCTCTTGAAATGCAAATATTATTATAATTTTAAGGCTATACCGGGGATGTTTGTGTTCGTAAAGCTGGACTTGCAGTTCAGAGGTCATCAGTTAGATCTCCTCGCCTAGCAGGTCGTCTATGGTGGTGGGGTAAAGTGTGAGTAATTCCACCGCTTTCAAAGACGTCTGACCAGCTTGGTAGAGTAAATCAAATATCCTGTAGAGAGCCTCTCTTTGGAGCTTCTTCATCCAGCAGTGGCGTGAGCAGGAAATTGTTGGGCTCTGCCTTTATCTCCCATGTTTGTTCAATGCGTGGGATTTAGTGTGGCCGTGTCTGTTTTATGAGCGTTGGCAGCAGGAGGAAGTCCAGTTTTGGAAGCCACATTCGGATTAGCACCATGGTGAATATCACGGCCTCTAGTGGCTGGAGGGGTGACCTCAACCTTTCACACCACATTGAATATCCGTGCATTCTTACACACTTGCTGTGGTGAGAGCAGTCATGTCCAGAGCTGTGTGCCAAGTGCTGCGCCACCGCTCTCCTCTTTATTGGCGAAGGCTTTGCAGATGTATCGCTGTCGGTTTTCACAGCTCGGTGTGTGGGTCTCGCTGTCGACAGCCGTTCTTTCGGGATAGCCCATCGAGCATCCCCTTCTCTCTCCTTCGCGACCTTTGACCTCCCTGCCCTGGTGCCCTCTCAGTGGAGCTCGAAAGTGCCTCCAGCGTGGGAGGCGTGAAACGTCTCAAAAGGGGAAGCGGACAAATGCCCGACACGGCTATGACGTCTCGCAGTTGTGGTCTCCCGTCCAGCCAGCAGGGTGCTGCGGTTTATCCCCCATGCGTGGTAAGTGGGCAGCGTTTCAGAGGAGGTGACTCTCCGTCGCTATTGGTCAGCGAGTCCGCTTACCGATGAAAACTGACCGTGCGCGTCTCTCTGCGTTGCAGATCACCAGAAGCTGGAAAGGGAGGCCCGGATTTGCCGCATGCTGAAGCATTCCAACATAGGTGAGTGTCGCCGGTGCGTGGATGTGTGTGTGTGTGGAACAGTGGCATTGTCGGGAACACAGGTGGTGCATCTGCCAGTCCTCTGTCAGACAACTCCGAAAATCCGGGTCTGTCCCTTCACCTCTTCTCCGCGAGCCTTGGACACGTCATGTGGCTTCAAAGTACGCGTGGCCTGTCACAGGCGCTGTGGTGACGTCATCACCACGTGGTGGCGAATGTCGGTTGTTGTTGGAGCGCTGGCTCAGCAGTCAGCAAGCTGAGCCACAAAACTGCCGACCCAGGTTCGAGTCCCACTCACGGCGAACACCAGTGCAATTTTTCTGAACCGGTCCCGGGTCTCTCCTAGGTCGGCTTAGCCTCAAATGAGTACCTAGTGTAGTGTATAAACATTGCCGCAAGGGAGATAGTCGGCCGGGTGTGGTGCTGGCCACTCACCCCGTCATGCCTTATCGGCCTTCATAAGTGCTTCTCTCCAGCCGCACTTGACCCTATAGTCTGTTAAGGCTATATGGGGGATCTATGTCTTTGCGTGTGGGAGCGGTGGTGCAGCGGTCGGCGCACCGTGCAGCCAACCCGGCCAACAGCGTACGATTTCCGCTCAGGGCGAATACCAGTGGTGATGATTTGCGCCGATCCTGGGCCTAGCCTAGGTCAACTCGGCCTCAAATGAGTACATGGTGCAGCGTGCAAAGATCACCACAACAGTGGCCATGCGTGGTGCTGATAACCCACCCCCTTCTGTACTGTGATGGCCTTCATAGGTGCTTGTGAACAGCGCTTGCCTTGTTTGGCAGAAGCTACCTGGTGAGGGGTGGGTATGGAGTGGGGGGGTGGGTGTGGGGGAGTGTGGGTGTGGGGGGTGTGGGTGGGGGGTGTGGTTAGGGGTTCTCGGATCTCTGTTCTTGTGTTGTCTGCTGCCTCCGTGTGTAAATGTGCACGCGTTACGTTGATGGTAAAACACAAACACAAACCTACACAAACCCGAGAGAGAGAGGTGAGGCAGCAGCAGCAAACACGTGGGGCAAAGCGCTCCGTGACTCAGGCACTGACCCGGTCACCGCAAGTCAACCTCGTCCCTTTGTCCGCTCTTATCCTATTTGTCGCGGTTCGCGAGACAAAGTTTCATTCGTCAGTGGATCCGTTCTAGAGCCGCGTCAGCCGTGGCAGCTGTGGCTCACGCGGACGACCGCGGCGCGGGCGAATGTGCACCGATCGATTGTTTTGGCTCCGAGATTCGGTGCGGTTGTCGCACGCGGGAATTATAATAATAATAATTGCACTTCCAGAGCGCTTTCACCCGAGGGTCACAAAGCGCTGCACAGAGCTGTGGAGAGAACGGCGTGTGAACAGCAACAACATGAACCGCAAATCAACAATATGAAACAAACGTGTATATATATATCGTGACAAATCTGAGGTGTGGAGAGAACGTGATGTTAACAACAACAACATCAGAGTAGATCAAGTGAAAGTCAATTAAATTCACATTTAACCTCGTGCTCCGCTGCCTCC
The DNA here is from genome assembly GCA_036362905.1 of Mordacia mordax. NCBI lineage: Eukaryota > Metazoa > Chordata > Hyperoartia > Petromyzontiformes > Petromyzontidae > Mordacia > Mordacia mordax. The sequence goes on from JAZEWT010000028.1 coordinate 9,034,796, forward strand.
TAATGAACGGCGTTGTCCACCACCGCTGCTCCCACCATCACGGCAACGCTGCCCGCGCGGCCTGGCTCCGCTTGCCGCTGCGGTGGCGCTACCCACTCAGTAGCAGGTGATTCGCGCTGCTGTTGGTGTTATGTTCATGGTGAGCGTCCACCGCTCGTTTACGCGCAAGCCCGGCGAGCCGCTCGCGCGGCAACGGGAGCGACGTGAACGGGGAGCCGGTTCCGCCGGCGCGCGACCGCAGCGACTCCGGTACTTTTTCCGCTTTAACGCCGTCCGACCGACCGAGCGCACGCCACCGGCGGTGCCTGACACTCGGCGCAGTGACTGCGCAGCCAGCGCCGCGCCGGCTGGGTAAGCGGTGACTGCGCAGCCAGCGCCGCGCCGGCTGGGTAAGCGGTGACTGCGCAGCCAGCGCCGCGCCGGCTGGGTTACCGGTGACTGCGCAGCCAGCGCCGCGCCGGCTGGGTAAGCGGTGACTGGCGTCTCATTTTAACGCTCGTCAGCTGATGACGACTTTAAGTGATTCTGGGGAAATCATCACCTGCTTGCACTGCCGACAGCGCCACCAAACCCGCTCGCAGCGCCAGCAGCGGCCAAGTGCGTGTGTGCGTCCGCTCGCACAGCGGCGCTGACAACCGTGGCAGTGATGTTTTCATTTTGCGTTGGTTGCTCGCGTCCATACAGTGTGTGTTTGTGTTATGGGAGAATGGTGGCGGTGCAGTGGCTACTGCATTACGCTACGAAGCCACTGGCTTAGGTTCGATTCCCGCTCATGGCCAGTTTCATAATGGATATCTGAACCACTCTTGAGCCCTTCATAGGTCGGCTGGTCATTGAATGAGTAACAGGTGCAATGTGTAATCATTACCACTGCCACTGGGGAGACAAAGGCGGTCGGGCGTGTTGCTGGTCACCGTCCCCCTTGTGCTGAATCGGTTCTTGCTAACAGTACTCGCCGCTGCCACCACCACACTTCCAACAAAGATACAAAGTTCCGGGATTGCAGTCGACCCGTCACCGCTTTCCAAACGTCTCGGAATCACCTTCGATGCAAGCGTTTTCCTCCTCTCACAAACTCATGAACAACACTCTCCGGGCGAGTAACCTGCAGCACTGCACTCGCCAGCCTCTGTACCACAACAGAGGCACACCGGAGCTTGCTGTATCATCAGCACTCGACTTGACGAGTACGACGCCGTACTAAACGAACTCGCAAAGCAACAACAAACTCCTCCGTCTTCAACACAACCTCGCTCGAGTGCTCCTTAATATCGCCTCCAGGCATTCACTCAGCACCGACTGCATGCCCACTCTACACTGGCTACCAATAACACTGCGAAACATTTACAAAATCGCACTACTCTGCCACAAGGTTAAACACTCAGGACACCCCGAGTACCTCGCCAAGCCACTCGCAACACTCACCTCAACGCGCTCACACACACTCTGCGCAACTCCTCACAGCACTCACTCACACACTCACCTACTCGCTCACCCACCTACTCACCCCCTCACCCACAACCTGGAGCAGCGTTCACTGCACCACTCACTCACCTACTCACTCATACACTCACCTACTCGCTCACCCACCTACTCACCCACTCACCCACAACCTGGAGCAGCGTTCACTGCACCACTCACTCACCTACTCACTCATACACTCACCTACTCGCTCACCCACCTTCTCACCCACTCACCCACAACCACTGCACCACTCACTCACCTACTCACTCACCCACTCACCTACACACTCAGCTAGTCACTCACTCACCCACCCATCCACTCACCCACCCACTCACTCACTCACTCACTCACCCACCCACTCACCCACCCACTCACTCACCCACCCACCCACTCACCCACTCACCCACTCACCCACCCGCTGGAGCAGCGCTTCCTCCTCCACCTTCAACAAACCACGACTCTTCGACATTCAAAACACGATCTGAACAACGCCTCTCCCACCAGACTTCCTCACGCGCAGCTCTGCTCCACGCGCCTCCACATCCACGTCTCGTCCCGGACTAGGCGTGGAATTTGTGCAGCCGCATTACAAATGGTATTATCACCGCAGCACAGCGATAAGGCTAGAGCGAGGGATTTTTTTTAAATCTTTGAATGTGTTATGGGTTAACGCAAGTGTTATGGGTCACTGACTTCGTGTTATGCATCAATCACACCTGGGTCTATCCCGTGACCTTCCAGCGAGCTCGAGACAGTCTTCACGTGACCTCAAAGCACACTCAGAGTGCATGTAGCTGGGCACGGCCCGTGATGTCACCGTTACCTCCTTGGCGGATGGGAGCTGATTTTGAATCTTACGCCAGTGCGCGTCTGCACACACGCACACACACACGTGGGAATGCATTATGCTTAAGAGGCCTGCTTGGAAAATAAATAATTTCAATTTGAGCCACGGTGTTGCGGGAGACGCAAAATTGTATCCGTTAATAAACTGTAACAAATGTAAAGGTGTGTAAGCCATGGTAATGTTTAGTGATGTATCCGTGTGGCGTGTTCTGAATGCCAAGATCGGTCAGCATGCACTTGATTATTCCAATGATGGAAAAATATGCAGAAATTCATCTCTATCATATTTCCATATGGGGGGAGTGGGGGGGGAGAGGGGAGAGGTGAAACAACCCCCTTTTTTGAACAACTGGGAAATAAGCCATAACCCATCAGGCTGCCCGGAAATCTATCCCCGTTTTTTGACTTATTGCTTTTGTATTTAGGTTATCACTGGCTGCATTTTAAATTCGGTCAAACGACGTTTTTCCAATTAGGCCCTGAATGCACGCAGTAATAATCCGTCAAGTTTTTTTGTGATCTACAGCGTTATTCCATCTCATCTAGCGGCTTAGATGTATTTTTTGTTGAATGGCAAATCGGGTCGCGGTTGTAACATCTTCTGGTGTGAAAATGGGAGCGCTCAGCTCATCATCCGAGATGTATGTTTGATCTGCGGTTTATACATTCATATTTTTATAGATCAGCATCACAGTCCCCTCGGAGTGTGTTGTAGTGATTGTGTCTCTCTCGTGCATTACTGCCCCGTTCTGCCTCCTCGGATGTTTACGTTTGTGGATTTCCACTCATCATCCTCGTCCTCGTGACTGCTCCATGCTCCCGTTGCTTGACCACGGCACGTTCAATCACCGTGTGCTCATGGCCCCTCGTTTCCAGCCTCAGTCTGATTTTCTATTCATCAGCCAGCAGCAGCTAAGGCAAAATTCGAAGCCGCATTTCCCCGACTTCACACGGGGAATCACGCCTCAACTATTCTTCGATTCAAGGAGTGCAATGAAACTGAATATTTATATATTTGACCCATTTGCCTTCCGATCTGTATTGATGTCATGTTACAAATTGGGAAAAGAGATAATTTTTTTTACGTTGGAAGATGATGGGCACAAAATGCTGGGGAAACCACGAGATCAATACAAAGATTTATTGATCGGTAGTTGTAACTGGAAGAAACCAGTGTAAATTTTATTTGAAGTAATGTCGCAGACAGGAATGAAATAAAAACGCGGACATCTGCGTTGACGTGTTTGGCTGAGCTCTCGATGTACAGTGGAGTGTCACCTGCTCCTCACCGGCACGCTGGATATAGCAATGTTATCCTACCTGAGGCTGGTCACAGGCTGTCCTTTCGCTTGAACATCAGCCGAACGTTGCTATGCTACGCGAATGTCACATTGCATGCGCTGGTGATGCGAAGTGAGCAGAGAACATGCTTCTTTGGAAAACTCCCGACTTGATTCTGTAGAGAAAAATAGACGTTTGTTATTACAGGCTCGTGGGGGGCCCGGAGCCTATCCTGGCAGACAGAGGGTGCAAGGCAGAGGTGTACCCAGGATATGACGCCAGCACACGGCAGGGCACTGCAGGGGAAATTTATTCCGCAGGCCAATAAACCTTAGCAGGAGCGTGACCTTGGACGGTGGGAGGAAATCGGAGTACCTGCGGAAAACCCACGCAGACACGGGGAGACAGGCAAACTCCACACAGAAAGGCACCCGAGCCGGGAATCGAACCCGGGTTTTCTTGCTGTGAGGCGACAGCGCTGCTCGCTGCGCGGCCAGGGCGCTTGCCTGTGTTTGCTGTTCATATGCAAATGAGAGCGTCGGGCGCCGCACTCCATCTGATGAGTGGTGCAGGGTGGTAGTGCAGCGTGTGGTGTGCAGGATGGCGGGGCAGCGTGTGGTGTGCAGGGTGGTAGTGTAGCGTGTGGTGTGCAGGATGGCGGGGCAGCGTGTGGTGTGCAGAGTGGTAGTGTAGCGTGTGGTGTGCAGGGTGGTAGTGTAGCGTGTGGTGTGCAGGGTGGTAGTGTAGCGTGTGGTGTGCAGGGTGGTAGTGTAGCGTGTGGTGTGCAGAGTGGTAGTGCAGCGCGCGTTGTGCAGGATGGCAGTGCAGTGCGTTCTGTGCTGAGTGTTGGTGTGCAGCATAGTAATGTAGCGCGTGGTGCACGGCATGTTTGTGCAGCGGGTGCAGCGTATTCATGTGAACGGGCCCTCACTGCTCGGTGCCGCGGTCCCACGCATGGCGTGAATGTGTGTCTCGAACCGTGTCTCGCTACTCTCGGTCTCTCCGCTCGCTCGCTCTCCCTGCCTCTGTGTCTTCACTACTGTCTGGATGCATCTCGCTTGCAAAAGACCTTATGTGCCTCCGATGCCAAAACTATCTTGCTGCAGCTCTACTACGTTCACGAGAGTGTGTTTACCTACATTGCCTGCATTGTGAAGTTTCGCACGTATTTTTAAGTCTCTTACTCGTTTAAAAGCTTTCACGAGGGCTCTGTCGTCCGTTATGATGCTGTTCTTCAGGGTTCAGTTCTCGTCCCACTCCTCTTCAGCATCTACACACAACCACTTGGCCAGATCCTGCGCAGCCTCAATCACAGCTACCATTGCTATGCCGATGACATCCAAATCTATATCTACGCAAAGCCATCCATCAATGCGTCTGGTCTTTGCACGTCGTCTTCATTGTCAACTGTGAAGGCCTGACTCAAATATTTTTCAAAACTAAATGGCGACAAAACAGAAGTTTTGCTGGTAGGAACTCCGCACCAATTGTCTAAAGCTGAACCTGACCAATTTGATGCTTGACGACCAGACCATTGAATACAAGATTGAATTCAAGATCTTCCTTCTCACCTACAAGGCTCTCACTGGCGCTGCTCCAACATACATCCGTGACCGACTTCAAGCACCCTCCTCAACCCGACTACTCCAATTCTCCAATACTGAGCTTGCTGCATGTGCCCAGATTACACCTCCATTTGATGGGTGACAGAGCCTTCTCGCGCGCTGCTCCCAGACCCTGGAATGCCCTTCCATTGGAGATTCGATCAGCGGAGTCCCTGGGCATCTTGCAATTTCGTTTCCAGACTCATTCCGTAAGGCCTTCAAGTCCTTTGGCTAGGACTATTGATGTGGCTCAGTGTTGTAGTGCCGGGATGATGGCTCTCTTCCGACCTGCACCTGCTCAGGAAAATGTATTCCTTCCTTGTTGAATATTTTTTGTTTATCGGTTATTTTAAATCCTTCTGTAATTTGTTGCTACTATTTGACTTTCAGTTGAACTGTCCTGATGTTGTTGACATGCCGTTCTCTCCACAGCTCGGATTTCTAAAATAAAATACAAACAACGTTATTATTGCTGATTTGCCGTTCTTATCTCGTTGTTGACTTGTGGTTCTCTCCGCAGCTCTGTGCAGCGCTTTGTGACCCTTGGGTGAAAAGCGCTCTAGAAATGCAATTATTATTATTATTATATTAATTACTGGCACGTGTGGTCAGCTAAGCAATGCGACTGAATAAACACATGCGTTAATTAATTATCAGTGCATGCGTAGCCGTGTGGAGGGATGCGTTTAGTTGGAGCCTATCCCAGCAGGCACAAGACAGCCCATCACAGGGCACATGGGGCAATTTGATCAGCAAGCCAATTAACCAAGACAACAGCATGTCTTTGGACTGTGGGGGGAAACCGGATTGCCCGGACAAAACCCACGTTGACTCGGGTAGAAAATTCAAATGCAACACAGAGAGGCACCTAAGGAGGGAACCCTAAATAGGCGAACGTGAAACATGTAATAACAACGGTGCACCGGTAAATTCTGGTGGCCCGTGTCTGTCCGCTCGCAAAGCGGTAATGATTCTCAATGAGCTGTCACCTGCTCGAATAACAACCCATCAATCAGCCACACCATCGATCAGTCGACGTGGTGGTGCTCGAGCGGCACGGTGATGCGGGGAGTAGCGCGACAGCCTCACAGCTAGAAGGGCCTGGGTTTGATCCCCGGCTCGGAGGAGTTCCCATGATGATGATGAGGAGAGCGGGGGGCGTAAGCAGCTGTAGCGGTACAGATTAGAGCGGCCAGGGTTAATGCGTTCCCGCGAGCGTGTTCTTGCCTGGTGGCGGATCTCAATGCGGCGCTCGGTAACCATCTCAACGCAATATCGCGGCTTCGTCACCGCGTCAGATATGCGCCGCTGTCACTGGCCGCGACCGGCAATCTGACTCGCGATCTTAGCGCGCTGGCCGCTACGCGGCCGTGCCCCACAGAGAGCATTGTGGAAGGGAACACCGTGACAACCGCACCACGCTGGCCGCCGGGAGTCTGCGCGCCCAGCGAGAAAACCCAAAAACCCTGGATTGGGGGTTCCTTTGTGTAAATGTCTCTCTCTCCCCGTTTAGTGCGAGGAGGCGCAAGGCGGCTGCGGCTGCTGCTGCGGGTCTTGGGGGTGGCATCAAAATGCAAATGTGAGCGATGCAAACGAGGCTATATTTAGCGAGAATGGTAGCGGCGGCGGCTTGGCGGAGCGATGGAATATTCCTCCATCGTTAATGGGGAGCAGCCATGCCCCCTGCGTCTGCGAGCGTGGGTTTCCCTCCCCGCGTGCTCTGGAGGCGAGGGGTCACGGGGGTTATGACGGAGAGAGCTGCTGCGGGTGGCGGTTGCGTTGCCACCTGTCGGGGTGTTTTCCCAGGACCGAGCTGTCTTTTTTTTTTCCAGACGCCAGCCATCTCGCTGGGGAAACGTGAGCGTTTTCACGGAACGAGCGGTCGTTCAGAGTCCGGGGTTTTTCTGCGACTACGCGCACCGTCCTCGCTCTCTTCCCGTTCCGCTGAACCCCACTCGCCCCCCCCCGCGACATTGCCCTGCTGGTGGTGGTGAGGGTGGCGCTTAGCGCGCTCTGCTGAGAATTAGGTGACCCGAGTTCGATTCCCGCTCAAGGCCAACACCTGTGACTATTGTCTACACCAGTCCCGGGGCATTCCCTAGGTCGACTCGGCCGCAAATGAGTTACCTAGTGTGGAGAGAGACATGACCGGACGTAGTGCAGGCCACCCTCCCCTCCTCTCACGTGCCGCACCGGCCTCAATTAATCATCAGTATCAGCCCCGCCTGGCGCCCTGTAGATACGGGGCGCAAGGCGGGGCTATACCCAGGATATGACGCTAGTACATCGCAG
>JAZEWT010000028.1:9067031-9079847 GCA_036362905.1 Mordacia mordax
AATGATGTTGTGATCAGAATGTGGCAAGAATCGAATTTTTGGTTCGGTGAAGAGATCGAATGTGGGGTCGGCGCCTGTGGAAGTTACTGCTCAGATCTCCACGGCACGATTCACGAGAATCAGGAGCTGCTCTTTCGGGATAGCCGCATCGAGCATTGTGAACCCCTCTCTCCTTCAAGACGTTTCGCCTCGCATGTGTGGAGGCCTGGCGATGGACCGGCGTCCCGTCGTCGGGTGTATTCCTGCCTTACGCCCTGTGTTTCCGGGATAGGCTCCGGCTTCACCCTGACCCTATATAGGATTAAGCGGTTTCAGATAATGAGATGAGATGTGTGGAGGCACTGTCAGACTGATGAGGGATAGAGGACGATTGCCCGACGTGGCTGTACCGACAGAACCGCTCTTGAGGACAAGTTCGACGACGTGTCTGTCGTGAACACGAGTCCGAGTTCTTCGTGGTGGTATCGGAAGTTTCGAGGAGCCGGAGTTGATGGTCGATGCGTCTCGGCAGGAAGACATTTGACCTGCGTGAGTGGTGTAGCAGTGGAATGGCGCCGGGTAGAACAATCGGCAGACTTATTGTAAATAACCCAAATGAAAGGAACATTAACGTAATTGAAAAGGGGGAAAATGAAATATTAAGTGGGCATCGATGAATTCAACTTTAGTCTTAGCCTTGCTGATCTGGCTTTATTGGAAAATCCACTCGACATTTATCTGTGCCTTAAAAGAGAAACTACGAATTACCTTTATTCTGAGTGTTAAATTTATATTCATTAAGCTTCATATATGTGTAAAAAAACATCTTCCGTGTTATTTTAGAAATATATTTGATTCATTTTTCTCATTCTTGCTCGTCTCGTGGCTATGCTCAATTTTGTGGTAACGAGATTTTGCTAGGGTTTTTTTTTCTCATTTTAAATTCAGCCTTTGAACCGCAATTTTTTTTTTTGGAATATGAAAATGTAAATACCCTGCTTTAAAACAAATCTGAATTCCGCTGTAGTTCCTGCCTTGTCGGGTGCAAGTTGTACACCTAGGTGTCTGTATTATTCATTTCCTAATTAACTGACGACCTTAAGCCATAGGAGTTTTCACTTTAAATTGTTTCGTGCTACAAATCTCTTAACTCCGGAGTGGGAAACATTTTCCTTACTAGTGGGCAAAAGGGATTTTAAAAAATACCTTTTGGCAGGCAGCGCACATTAAGACACCCTAGCGTTACGCAATAATGACATGAAACATAGTTATGGCTTGCCTTTATGCTGTTAATGTTGTCTGAATTGCTTTTTGGTCTGAATAACGTATTGCGTTGCAATGTTCCCTTCCAGTACTGGAATCACATTACAAGTTCTAACATGTGGCAGCTTACTTATTTGGTCTCAATGGTCTTCGATTTAAAGAGACAAGAATTCAGAGGTGTGAGAGAACCGCAGAGTGGCGTGGGGAAGGTAGCAATGCAGTTAGTCTGTGCCAACACCTGGCCGGACACTGGGTCGTATATGAAATGATGTTATTGTCCAAATAAATCATTTAAGCGGTAGATAATTAGTGTGGCAAAAAATGCTTCCTGCCATTAATGAACATTGGTGGCCAGTTGGAAACTGTAGGCCTCGTGTGGTTAATGGGCTGTGTGAAATGAACTTGCGTGTCAGGTGTGGCCTAGTAAGGCTTTCACAGGGCCTTATGAAATGAGGGAGAGGTCTGCGAGTCCCATGGCCCTGTCCTCAGGAGGACGTTATCAAGTCCCGCGTCAGTCGTGTGTGACATCAGCCAGAGCCGTTTTTGTGACGCTCCAAGGCTGACTCAGCATCTCATGAGCAACCGGTGCAATGTGAATCATCAGAACGGGGGAAACAAAGGCGGTCGGGCGTGGTCTTGGCCACCCAACTCGTCGTGTGCCTTGCTGGCCTTCGTAGATGCTCGCTGACATCGCTTGCCCCGAACGTGAATTCAAAGGCTCAGACGCGTCTTTGTCTCTGTGGTTTGCTAAGCGCCGCTATGAACTCTGACTGAATCAGTGAATTGTTGTCAACCTGCTGTACAGTTTTGCTCTCACATACTGAAGGCCACATGCGACACAAATGAAATAAAAACATAATTGACCTGCCCAAATTGGCACACTACACTCGTACGCCTGAGGATGCCTCCAACGTGCGAGGCGTAAACGTCGCGGATGAGCCATCGACGCGGCTATCCTCAAAGAGCAGCTTTTGAAAGCAATCCTCGTGCATCGAGCCGTGAAAACTGACATCAGTACATTCGTATTTGACCTGTGTGCAGGCATTGACCAGCCTGCCAATTGAAGGGATGCTTCTTAATCCCAGTGGGCTCATTACCGCGTTCGTAATGATCCCACCTTCCGAGAGCCGCGGAAACGATAAAATAATGAAACCTCAAACATCTGCGGCATTGAAACATTGACGTCTAGGATACAGATAATGGTCCATGTGGGTTTTCTAGATTTTTTTATTTTCAGTTTTAAAAAACTGAATTGGTTTACACCTCGGCGGCAACTCCAATGTTGCTGGGCCTGTGTTATGTTGTCACGTGCGGCCCTAAAGAAGTCCCTTTGGTCTCGGAGCTGGGCCATTATCGTTGCAGGTGTTGTCCAGTCGCAAGATTGCTTCTCTCTCAGTGTCCGCTCGAACATCTGCAGGATCACGGGGGTCCAGAGCCTGTCCCGGCAAACGCAGGGTGCAGTGCAGGGTTGTACCTAGGATGACATACCAGTCCATCGCAGGGAATCTGGGTCAGTTTAGTTAGCAGGTCAATTAACCGAGGCAGCGGCAGTGTGTCTTTCGAATGTGGGAGGAAACCAGAGTACCTCACGCGGACACGGAGAGAACGTGGAAACGCCACACAGAAATTCGCCGGAACCTGGAATCGAACCTGGGTTCTTCTTGCTGTGAGTTGGCAGTACGTCTCTCTGTTCCACTCCACCACCCTCGCTACTGTATGAGTGTAACCATACTAATGATAATGCCGTTGTCGATTTTAGTTTGTTGATTTGATCTTTTGCACGGAGAACCGCGTGTCGCGAGCTGCCCGAGTATTTGTGAAGGAAGATGTGCGTGACCAGGGATATTTTCGTCCGACACATTTTGGAGCGCGGTTTGATGCTGGCGGTCACTTAGCATGCCTGGCCACGAAGCCTGCGCTCGGCAAGCGGAGAAACAAAAGCCTCCTCCCGTGTAAGGAGGGCACGATCTCGTTCCCACGCACATCTACATTCACGGCTGCAAGACACTCGCAGCGAACCTCCGGGTAACTTGGAAACAGTCAGCGCCGTCTCGCGAAATATCACGACGTCAAGACGCACGCTCACCGATCTTAGCTCGCGGGAACAATGTGTTTTTGAAAGAGAGACGGCAAACCGTTGGTGACCTTTACTTTGCTTTGATTAACTTTGCCGCTGCGATTTTAATAAAAGTGATGGTGACGCGTCCTCCTTCGCTGAAACTCGCGACGCCAAAGTGCTGTTCTCGAACGCGGCCGGGAAGAATTTATTGAAGTTGACGTTGTCTGCCGTGGGTGAGAACTGTGGGCGGCGCCAATTCCTGTGTAGGGCCACTGTAGCAGAGGTTCTGCAGTCGAGCGAGTTGGATTCCGGTCGTGATCGGACACTGCCGATCGGTTCCGCAGCAGACTCTCAGTCGAGGGAAGTTGGGGTTGGAGGGGATCGTGGGGGGCTTGGAGGCGGTGGTGGGGGATTCACACCAGCGAGTGGGTGTTTGTGAGCGTGTTCTCAGACACGGGCACTAGCAGTCTTCACCATGGGGCAATTGCAGGGCCCCGTTCCACCCGGCTTGATGCCAGCCTGATGGCCTGCGGTTTGGCCAAGGGACGTTTGTCAAATAGACTCAGTTGATGAGTCACGTGTACAAGAATGCTTGTTTACCCATAGTTGCTCTGTTTAAAGAAATCGATGAGATCTCAGATTACAATTAAGGTGCCTTAATTGCAACGTTCATGTCGAGGATTAATTACTTTCCAATCAGGAGGTGGGGGGGAGGAGTCATCATGGAGGTTTGTCTGGGGCCCCAGAATCACTAAGACCGCCCCTGCACAGAGCACGAGAGCCGGGTAGATCCCTGATGAGTGAAAGCAGCAATGATGAGCATTGCCGGTTGTGATTCCTTGTGCCCTGCCTGGGTTGCTGTCGCCTCTCTCCGCTGTAAGCAACGTCACACTGACGCAGTTGTTATCCGGCGCAGCGTAAGGAAAGCGCGAAGGCCTTGAATCGGTGGGTTTTAGCCGCTGCGGGAAACCAGATCGTCTGGAAACGCGCGCAGTCTCACCGGATCTCGGAAGCGCATCAGGGAGCTTGGAGAACGAGCGCTTGGGTTGGAAGCCACCGTGCATCACAGCTCGCATAGACGGTGATGGTAAAGCTCTTCATCCAGCAGTTGAGAAGTCGTGGCTCATGACGACGAGTGTGGAATGGTCAGTGTGGTAGTCAACCAGTGAGCGCCTTGCCATCCTCAAGTAAGCACTCGGTGTGATGTGGTAACATCACCACTAGGGAGACAAAGGTGGCTAGGCATGGCGCTGACCACTCACCCCTTCATGTGCCGTGCAGGCCTTCATAGGTGCTGTTCACAAACAGCAGTTGACCTGGCAGTGTGTTAAACCTATACGGGGGAGCTGTGTCTTTGGTCAGCAAGACGCGGCGATGACGTGGTAATGACGTGGCGATGCGTGGATGTGAAGACGTGAAGCGGTGAGCGTGAGATTGAGAGGGAGCGGCAAAGTGCACCGGCGAGAGGTGATGGGGCACGGGGAGAGGACGCAGGACACCCACGTACGGTTGGGAGACACCAGGTGTGAGAGGCAGACTGGTGGGTGTGAGATTCATAGACGAGGGCACCGCATTCCGTTTAACTGCCCCCGTCACCCAGCGGCAGCTTCGGAGCCCGTGTCCTGGACACCCGTAGCGCGTATTGACTACCGGGGAAATATACCCCGGCCTCATTGCGGCCCCGAGTCGGAACGCTTTGTGAACCACACTCTCTTCACGCGATTACTCACTGCCGCGTAAAGTGCCCCGCACTGGCCATCAGCGGCACGCTTCCCTCCCACGTTGCTGATCGGAGAGCTGCGACCTCTGACCCCTCCCACCGCTCTGCTGGCTCCACCGCTCTTCGTTTTTATCGCTCGTGTGCGTTTCGAGCGGATCCATCGATCAGTCCGCAGGTTCTGATTTAGGAGCGGCGCTTGCTTCGTGGCGAAACATTTCTGCCGTTGCCGTCGAGAGCTGCTTCTCTTGTGATAGCGTTGCGAGAGGCGAAACGTCGCGGCGTACGGGAGGAGCGCTCGACACGGATGCCCGTAGAGCAGCCCTGGAGAGCGATTCTCACAGTGAGCCATGGAGACGTGCACCGGTGCAATCACACGTAGTCGCGTGAATCGGCACCGTTACCGATCATGCGAGCCTCTGGTTTACCAGTTGACTCTAACAGGACCACGCGTATGGTGCTGGGGTCCGTCCCCTATTCACTGAGGGCCGACCCCACGCCAAGCGGCTCGTCGGGGTTATTTCACCATACTTCACCAGTCTGGGCGGTCCGGGTTAGTGATGGAGGGGAGCGTAGAGGTCGTGGCATCGTACAGCACAACAGTGAACATTGCTGCACTGCTGTTCCCTACCCTGCGGCTCTCACCCACCTACGACACAGCTGCTCAGCTTCTGACGCGATCAGGTGCTGCTTTCCCAGACGTCCATGCTTCCTCCTTGTGCCAGCCGGCCACTTCATTGCTCTTGTCGTCGTGGATTTAATTCGTTTACATCCCTCCTCTGTATTGACGTCTTTACATTTCGCTCATGCACACGCACACATTTAGTGTGTGTCTTACTGCGCGTGTGCGCGCGCGTGTCCGTGCGTGCGCACGCCGCAGGGTGACCGGCGGGGAGCTGTTTGAGGACATCGTGGCGCGGGAATACTACAGCGAGGCCGACGCCAGGTGACGCCGACGCTACCGCCACCGCCACCGCCACCGCCACGCACCTGTACCGCTCGGCGATAAACCTCGTGCGCGCGTTTGTGTGTGTGTGTGTGCGTGCGTGTGTGCGTGCGCGCGACCCGAGTTAGATTCCCGCTCGTGGCCAACGTGAGTGACGATTTTCTGAACCGGTCCTGGGCCTCCAATAGGTCGACTCAGCCGTAAATCAGTACCTAGTGCGGTGTGCAAACATCGCCGCTAGGGAGACGGAGGCGATTGGGCATAGTGCTGGCCACCCACCTCATGTGCCACGCTGGCCTTTTTATGACCGCTGACAGCATCTGCCCTGACAGTCTGCTATGGCCATGGGGGGTGGATCTGTATATCGGTGTTTACACCGATGAATGTTGCGCGGTCCTTGTAATTAAAAGAGGGCCCCCCCCGGCAGCGTTAATTGTCCGTGTCGTGGTGGCCGGCTTTGAAGCCACTGCCCCCACGCCGTGACGACGCCCAACCCTGACATTCGACCTCTGCTCACCGCTGAATCCCCCGTCTGCTTCCGTGCGCCCCCGTTCCTCCGCTCACGGCACTGCCCCCCATCTCTGCCGCCTGTGCCACCAACACCATTTACTACCGATGGCGCCATAACCGGTACCGACAACGCACGTGCACCAGCCACTGCATCCAGCAGATCCTGGAGGCTGTTCTGCACTGCCACCAGCTGGGCATCGTGCACAGGGACTTGAAGGTGAGCTTCAGGCCACTGGCACCGCCACTGTCCGATTCCGCTCGTTACAAGCGCATCGACGGTGTGTTTTTTTGCAGCTCAACGTTTTGAGAATCACGCCGTCACGCTGCTGCCCAGAGATAGTCTCGGCAAAGTGCTCTTCCACTCTCCTTTGTGAGGTTTAAGCTGCCACGTTGGAGGCGGCCACCACACAGCGATGTGTGTACTTGGCACCCGTCGGTTGTGTAACAGCATCGCTTGCACACTCGCGCGCGTAACGAAACGCTGGCGGTGTCGGCGGTGTCGGCGGTGTCCTACATACACCACTGAGTTGACGGCGCCGTGAAATGTTTGCGTTAAATATAACCGTGAAAGATTGTCGTCGCGCTCAAGTTTGGTGCGCGCGGAGCGTTTCTCCCTGCGTAACGGCGCTGACGTCGCTGTCTCCCCTGCCGCCATCCGACCCCCCCCGCCGGTCGTTCGCTGGCGATCGCTGTGCCGCCGCCGCCACGGGCAGCCCGAGAACCTGCTGCTCGCGAGCAAGACGAAGGGGGCGGCCGTGAAGCTGGCCGACTTTGGTCTGGCCATCGAGGTGCAGGGCGAGCAGCAGGCCTGGTTCGGTGAGCGCTCACACGCGTGCCCCGGCGCCGCGCGCATGGACCTCTACCCCGAGTGTTACCGGGTGTCGACACAGTAGCGGATTTGACGTTAATCCGTGATGAATATTAATTCGGTGTTTTTAAATTGGCCGTGTTTCCGAGTGATGATCGCGGGAGCAGCGTTGCTGAGTCCGGGCAGGGCAGACCTCCCTTTCTCGAGAGACTCCGCTCGGGGTTCCCAGACATTCCCAGTCCAGAGACACAGCTCCACCAGTTTGTCCGAGATACAGACTCCTCGTGGGGCATTCCCAGGCACTCGCAGTCTAGAGAGACAGACCTTTCAGCATGACCTGGGCTGACCTCAAGATGCCAGTAAGGTGAGACGGCTGTAGTTTCTGCAGAAGCCTGTCAGAAGGGAGCCTCGCTGAAACATGATGCGTTTAACTGCCGGCACAACGAGAGCACCCTAGATCTATATCTCTCTTTCCAAAACGTCATTTTACAACCAAATCTTTTTGAAAGTAATTTGCGGAAGCTAACTTGTGTTTAAATCTACAATCCATCCCACGCACACTTATTCGTTCAATGCTGAAGGTGTTTGGTTCAGAGGTGCCAGACAGCTGTAGAGAGGTGTGGGGAGGCAGCCTTGCAGTTATTCAGCCAACATTTTACAGACACTGCGTCCTCTATATTAACATTGTATCGGCTACTTAATGAGTGTTTTAAGTTGTGGGAGGAAACCGAAGAACCCAGATGAGACCCGTGCCGAACAGGGGGCAGAACACACAAACGTCACTTCGAAGAAGGGCACCCACAGCGGCCATTGCCTCGGGCAGGGCGTTCTGTCTGTGAGACGCGGATCCTAACCACCGCGCCACCCTGCCGCCCATCACGTTGCGTCCGCTATTTATGTAACCATGTAAGGATTAATGGTGGTGCGTGGGTTTCGACGTTGTGTTGTGTTTACCGTGAGCGCGGTGACTTTGCGCCGATTCCTCGTCGGTTGCCCGCGTGTTCGTCGCGTCCAGGTTTTGCCGGCACGCCGGGATACCTGTCTCCGGAGGTGCTCCGGAAGGATCCGTATGGAAAACCCGTGGACATGTGGGCGTGCGGTGAGACATTGCGTGCGCGACCGTCACTGCACGGCACTCGCCAGCGGGTTACCGTGATCGTCATCGTTATCAGCAGCCGCTCAATATTGTACAGGGTCACGGGGGCCCCGAGCCGATACTGGCGGACACAAGGTACAAGGCAGAGTTCTACCTAGGATGGGACGCCAGTTCATCATAGGATGCTGGAAGGGCAATTTAATCAGCAGGCTGATTAATCTCGGCTGCATGTGTTTGGAAGAAAGCGGAGTACCCGGCGAAAACCCACACGGACATGGGGGAGAGCAGGCAATCTCCACACGGACTGGCTCCTGAGCCAGAGAGGAAACTCAGGACCTTCTTGCTGTGAGGCAGTGGCCATACTGACTGCACCACTCTGCCGCTCCAGCCATTATTGTAGCCATACTAATAATACTATTGTTTATAAAAATACCAATACTGTGCACACAACTGTCGTAATGCTTTAATAACACACGCATTTTAACAGCGGCAACAATGGGTACCTCGTTTATCCGGGGAGCGAATGTTGTTTGTAACATTATTCATCACAGTGTCACCCCTAAGCTTAATAGGTGCTTGCTAACAACATTTTCCCACACGGCCAATGGCAAGCGGGGGACACATTGGTATCTGCGTTGCACTTTGAACCCGGCGACTTAGGTTCAAATCCCGCCCACCACGTCTAGGTTAACTCGGCCTCAAATGAGTGCCTGGTGCGGTGTGTGCCTTGCTGATGTCTACAGGTGCGTGCGTTCAGCGCACGACCCCGTCTGTTTTGGCGGAGTGTTGAGGCTGCCCGGCTGTGTGTGTGTGTGTGTGTTCGTGTGTAGGGGTGATCCTCTACATCCTATTGGTTGGCTACCCGCCCTTCTGGGATGAGGACCAGCACCGTCTCTATCAGCAGATCAAGGCTGGCGCTTACGACGTACGCGCTCGGCTACAGCCGAACGGCTACAACCGCAGCGCACGCGCTCGCTACCCACGTCCACACAACCACCTCCCGCACAGCCTCAGCAACAACCTTCCACACAGCAACTCGCCCACGTATAACCACACAACCACACACACACACAACCAAACAACCTCACAACCTCACACACAACCACACACCTCCCGCACAGTCACACAGCCTCCGCAACAACAACCTTCCACACAGCAACTCGCCCACGTATAACCACACAACCACACACAACCACACAACCACACAACCATACAACCTCACAACCTCACACACACACACCTCCCGCACAGTCACACAGCCTCAGCAGCAACAACAACCTTCCACACAGCAACTCGCCCACGTATAACCACACAACACCACACACAACCACACACACAACCACGCAACCTCACACACAACCACACACCTCCCGCACAGTCACACAGCCTCAGCAGCAACAGCCTTCCACACAGCAACTCGCCCACGTATAACCACACAACATCACACACACACAACCACACAACCACACAACCATACAACCTCACCCACAACCTCACAACCATACAACCTCACAACCTCACACACAACCACACACCTCCCGCATAGTCACACAGCCTCAAGAACAACAACCTTCCACACAGCAACTCGCCCACACACAACCACACAACCACACAACCATACAACCATACAACCACACAACCACACACACACACAACCACACAACCACACACCTCCCGCACAGCTAATCAGCAACAACAGTTCTTTTCCACTTTGCGGCATCAGCTCTATTTCTCTTCAACACATGTTTTGAAACTGTTGCCACTGCTGCTGTGTTTATGAGTGGTGCACAATCGCAGTAAACTATAAACGCGACACATTGCCCGATACGTCGTCCCTATGAGACGTTAGATTTTATTTATGAACGCGGGATTCACGAACGTTCCGCGCGGATCTGCCGTGCGTGCGGCGCGCGCGCGCGCGCAGTTTCCGTCTCCCGAGTGGGACACGGTCACTCCAGAGGCCAAGAGCCTCATCAACCAGATGCTGACGATAAACCCGGGCAAGCGCATCACCGCGGCGGAGGCGCTCACCCACCCCTGGATCTTCGTGAGTGTTTACATCGCAATGCTGAGGCTCACTCTGATGCTCTGTGTGTGACTAGCGGCTCACTGTGATGCTCTGTGTGTGACTCGCGGCTCAGTGTGATGCTCTGTGTGTGACTAGTGGCTCAGTGTGATGCTCTGTGTGTGACTAGTGGCTCAGTGTGATGCTCTGTGTGTGACTAGCGGCTCAGTGTGATGCTCTGTGTGTGACTAGTGGCTCAGTGTGATGCTCTGTGTGTGACTAGTGGCTCAGTGTGATGCTCTGTGTGTGACTAGCGGCTCACTGTGATGCTCTGTGTGTGACTAGCGGCACGTGTGTGACACGTATGCTATCTGTGCAATGCCCTCGTCTCTTGCACGTGCGTGTCCCGCGTAACACGTGTTAAATCCAACCGTGTCACGTGTGTGCTGCGTCTTCATGTAGCCATGCTGCCCGCTGTGTGATAAAATGCTTATGCCATGTGTGACGTGACTGCTGTGTGTGTGTGTGTGTGCTCACGGTCACGTGCGTGTGCTCACGGTCACGTGCGTGAGCTCACGGTCACGCGTGTTCACTCACGGTCACGCGCGTGTTCACTCACGGTCACGTGCGCGCTCAGCTCATTCCTGATGTGTACAGTGCGCCAGCGTCGCGCGCACACCCGTGTGCGCGGTGCTTGCGCCTTGCGTGCGGCGTTACCTGCCGTGCGCCCTGTACGAGCTCCTGTGAGTCTCGTGTGATGCAGCCGCGTGTGGCGGGTAGCTCGCTCTCACCCCGTGTGGCGGGTAGCTCGCTCTCGCCCCGTGTGGCGTGTGGCGGGTAGCTCGCTCTCGCCCCGTGTGACGCGCTCGTGTCGTGTGTCGCCCCCACAGCAACGCTCGACCGTCGCCTCCTGCATGCACAGGCAGGAGACGGTCGAATGCCTCAAGAAGTTCAACGCCCGGCGCAAGCTCAAGGCAAGGAATGGCGACGCCACCGCGTCCGCGTTAGCGTTGGCGTTGGATGTACGGGCGGGCTGGGTGGCTGTGCTCCGTCTCGCGTCAAGAAAGTCCTGCCTGAAGCGGGGTCGATTGCCACCGCAGACACCGATTTGTGTGGAGTTTGTGTGTTCCCCCTCTGTTCTGCGTGGATTTCCTCTGGTTTTCTTCCACAGCAGAAAAAAAAAAAACTCGTTAATTAATTGGCTGATAATATCATTATTTACAGGACACAGTGTCTGGCAGTTTGGCGCCGGTTAACTCTGGGGCTGCCTTCCCCACTCTGCAAGTTACCTCGCATCGCTGAGTCGCTCTCTTTTCGAATGAATACCTTCGAATCTGTCCCACGTGTTATAAATTATATGCACTATTTATTATATCGGTAGTTGTTACAGAAATCACGCTAGCACAGCCGGGGTGCCATTTAAAGGGAATTTATACTTTCACAAAACAAATCCTCTGTGTGGTTACATGGTCGATAACGCGGTACGGTATAGAAGACTGTGGCGCTTGGGCAGTTGTTGGCGCCGGCTCACCACGTGGCTGCCTGCCTCCTATTGGTGGGTGGTTCTGTCTCCCCGAGAGTGAGAGTGAGGAGCACTTCCCGTCGGGGCTGTTCGACGTTGATGTGTTTATTATCGTGGTACAAGTCGGTGGTTTCACACTTACACCGCACTGAAGTTCACCATCGCAGGGTGCATGGTGTGGTAAAGTCAACCCGAGTGCGACCGATAACTGTGACGTTTCACGATCTTCACGGGGATGGTAGACAAGCGACTCACCTCTGTGATCGTGCAAATTGCTCGACACCCAACATTCAAGCGCACAGACGCTGCATTGTTATCATAATGACCACCTACAGCTCGAAAGCGTCTCAAGTGTCAGTGTCCAATGCAAAACTGTCAAACCAATCTGGTGACGGCTTAATTCTCCGTTGAGTCCAGGGAAGTTCTTACTTGCCTGAAAGAGCCCCAGGTTGTTTGAACGCTCGCTCGCCCGCTTGCCCGCTCGCTCGCCCGCTTGCCTGCTCGCTCGCTCGCTCGCTCGCTTGTCCAGTGAGCCACTCCTCACAGCAGCTGCCGTTCACCAAGCGACGGTGATTATCGTCGCTGGCACTCAGTCTGTTCCTGTCGGCCGCATCGGGTGACCCCGTGCCGACGAGACTCCTCCTGGTACCCGATTAGACGACAGCGTAGACAGCGTAGACGAGATGTCACCACAGCACTTGGGCAAGGCTCGATGGTCATTGAGAGAGAATCGCAGGCCCGTGGGCAGGAGGTCACTGCACAGACCCGGGTATTATGGGTTGGAGAACTAAAACAAAGAACAAACACTGTGTAGCTAAAGGGCATTCAGCCGTAGGGTTGAGTGCCCTTAGCGAACACCTAATGAAGGTCATCACAGGACATGAGGGATGGGTGGCCAGCCCCACGCCCGG
>JAZEWT010000028.1:9118353-9147587 GCA_036362905.1 Mordacia mordax
AGAGGAGGATCGCGCGACACGGCTATCCCGAAGCAAACCTCAGCTACAAGAGGTTCTCACTGGCGCTGCTCGGACAAACATCCGCGACCTCCTTTGAGGCTCCATCCTCAATACGACAACTCTGATCCTCCAACACGGGCAGCTCGCTGCATGTGCCCAGATCGCACCTACATTCGATGGGTGACAGAGACTTCTCGCTGATCCCACGCTCTGGAACTCCCTTCCTTTAGAGATTCCATCAGTTGAGTCTTTGGGCATCTTCAAATCTCGTCTCAGACCCACTTGTTCCGTAAGGCTCTCAAGCCCTCTGGCTAGGACTCGTGACTTATCTCTAACACTGAGATTCCTATCTCTAACACTGTGCTTCCTATCTCTGACACTAAGACTCCCATCTCTAGCACTGTGCCTGCTATCTCTAACACTAAGACTCCCATCTCTAACACTGTGACTCCTATCTCGAACACTTGAGACTCCCTTCTAAAACACTGATGCCCATCTCTACCCTGTGACTCGTTTCCATTCCTCCTGCTGTTCAGGGATGTGCAGCTGTCTAGGCTTATTGACGTGGCTCAGTGTTGTCGTGCCAGGATGATGGCAATCCTCCGAACTGTGCCTGCTCAGGAACATTTATTCCATGCATCTTTGTAGCAGAATTATTTTTTTGAATCACTTATTTTTTGTCCTTCTTATAGTTTGTTGCTACTTTTCATCTTTCGGTTGAGCTGTCCTGGTGTTGTTCGGCAATGATGTGTTTATTAAAAAAAACAACAATTTTTTAAAATTGCTGCTCCAGCCCCCCTAAGACCCTCTGCAAGACGAAGCAGGTATTGATAACGATTATCGTTTGTTCAATTCGTTGTCATGATATTCGGATCAGAAACATGAAAATAGAAGTAAGGTAATGGGAGGAAAGCTTTATAAATGCATATAGGTGCATGGGAGGGGGTTTAAATGATTATGGAATTTATTAACAGTTTGAAAACTATCAGACGTTTTCAATGTGCTATACAGTACCCTATGACAGCGATTTCTAACCATTTTCTTTACGCGGACCACTAGATGTTTGTAAAAATCTTTTGCAGACCACAGCATATGCAAGCAGTTTCAAACTGTTGTTTACATAGCCTATGGCTGATAGAAGTCAAACTTATATGTGGATGGGCATTAAAACGCAGATATTTCAAATTGTTTATTTAATATTATTTTTGTAATGAGATTAATTATTTTTTATTATAAAAATTCAAGGACCACCTGCTATACCTTCACAGCCTATTGGTGGTCCACAGACCATGGTTGGGTACCCCTGCCCTATGGAGAGACTTTCCCCTGCCTTGGGACCATCTAATATTCACCACTTGCTTCAGGGTAGTAAACTCATTAGCACAGTTCTCAATGCTCATTTGAGTGGGACATCATTTACACTTGACTCTGTTTTCTACTTTATATGTTGGGGTATTGTAAGCATTGTTCTCGATGGATGGATTTTGACCTTTTTGCCAAATTCTACAATTTTTGCAACGGTCAGGTGTGTCAAGAAAGTGACATCTTCGCCTTGACATTTTGTGCCGCAAATGAACTAACATTTTTGCATCTCTTCATATCATCCTGCAGATACAGCCATCAGTGGGAGCCACGCCACACACTTTCCCATGGCTTTCCATCGACTCCTGTATTGGCATAGAGATCCGATGGCCTTGGTATTGTTGCCTATGTCATTGGTCATCTCAGCGACATATTCTTCGGAGGGCATTACAAAGACTGTACCTTGCCTTGCTCCACCATGTGGCCGCTTTGGAACCAAAACACGTTATGAGGACGTGAGCAAGTTTAATGGCTGGGTAGATAAGGGAGGATTCCGGGCGATGCACATCAATGCTGTGATCCGTCACGGGACTCGCTTGCCCACTGCCCGTCAAACACGCGCCATGCGAACCATGCATCAATTGATGGCTGCCGGCACAACGGCACTAGCGCGGAAGATTCACAAGTGCCGTTTTTGGTTCCGTGAAGAACTTGGCGGAGACCTGGTTGACAAAGGAGCCAGAGATGAAGCACAACTGGCAGAGCGGCTTGCAGTTCGATTCCCAGATTTATTGGGTCCGCGGGCCTTCACTAACAACTCCCTGCGCTTCATCAGCAGCTCCAAGCCACGTTGTGTGCAAAGTGCCACGGCCTTCATGCATGCACTGGCTCACCGCCAGCCTTCACAGTACCCGGACATCAGAGTCGACGATCGGCTCATGAGATTCTTTGACGAGTGCGACAGGTTTGTTGTGAACGTGAAGGAAAATGTGACTGCACTCTACCATGTGGCTGCCTTCATGGAGGGCAGAGAGATGCGGGACGTGCAGGAGAAGGTCTCAAATAGGATCGGAGTGCCTCCAGAACACGTCACAAGCAGTAAGGCCCAACGTTTTATGGAAACACTGCAATAATAAACACAGCAACGAGTAGTGGAATGTTCAGGGCACACTGCCCCCCTATGCCATGCTATGGACAAAAGAGTGGTATGTTCACATCAGTCTTGAAACAACAGCATCAGCAATTTCTTGGATGAATTGTGGTGTGGGTTTACGGACATGACCAATTTTACCAACAAAAATCTAGAAGAATTTTTTAAAATCTGGTTTTTACTAAAGAACTTGGTCGCTACTGTGTCCACATTTTAGCTTCTCAAAACCCGCTTGAGATATTGTCCAGACAAGCAGTGATTCGAGCAATCAGAGCAGCCATGAGTTCCACCCCTTTTAGAACCTCATGTGGAGGCACGTTCATCCTTCGTGCATCATCAGGAGGAGGATGGGGGGGGGGCGTACTATGAAATGTTTATTACAAGAATGCAATTATACACAGGCCCAGTTTATTCATTAAGTCCATGGTCTAAGCAGACGTAGAAATAGATGAACATCAATGTATTTCCTGAAAGTTTGCCAATTCGTGCAGATGTTTCACAATATTGAGTGAAACAAGCCGGTGAGTGTCCATTACTATAATCGGTGGAACATGGAGTGAAACCAGTGACCTGTGGATGGATAGGTCAGTCTATTAACCATTATACCACTGCAGCTTATTGCGTTCTGCAATTAAAAAAGTAAATTTTAACTATGGTGATCGTTTTGGGAGGGTACAGGTCTTGTGAGTTCATGATTGCTTTGCATGCTTGTGACAATTGTGCGTGCTACAAGCCGTATTTACTTATCGTTGAAAAATAAATTAGCGTTTCTAAAGTACATTGATTCTAAATATCGGTAGTTGTATGATAAAATATGAATGATACGCCAAACAGGTTAAATAAAATAACTACAGCCGTTACGTGCAAGGTAATTTCTTTACGTTCTGTTTTTGCACTAGAAATCACTTGTACTTAATGGCCTCTTGCCAGACCTCTTGACTTTCCGAAATAGGTATTTGTTCCCAAGAGTCTAGTATAAGATAATAGTAAAGGTATGAATAAAATATGTCCCTTGGTTCTCTGAGAATTGTACTCTCCTTTATATTATCCACCGATTTCATTCTTAAGTATGTTCAGAAAGGTACAAGTGGAATCTCCACATTATTGCACCTCGTTTCTGCTTTCTCTGCTTTTTGGAGATTAGTTGCACCAGTGTAAAGACAAAATTGAAAATACACAACCTACCAAAGTATGAAGGCATCAAATTATGGCAACAGAAAGTTATTGAAAAACTGGCACTAAAATGAAACATAGGTAAACAGTTTAAAACTTGGATGTGCGTATTATACATATAAGATACACTGGGGCAACTTTTGAGACAGGTATTAAAAATAGGATTAAAAAATCGATTCAACAGGAATTGGAGCAGTGTTGACAATGATTAAAATAAAAACAATAGGACCCTGCCTAAGTGTGCTTAAAAAGGGGTCAATGTTAATGATTTTGCAGCCCACTGAATACCAATATGAACGATTGCCGACATGTTTCCATCAGCATTCTAAATGGCAACGTCTGTGCTGCTTTACATGCAGCTGTTAAGTATTTGAACTGAACAAAAATCCTGCAGCAGATGTTAACGCACTTTTATCCATTATTTCAGAATTAATTCAAGCTGCATTTTACGCCTGCTCCTTTGAGCTCGCAGTGAATGGATCACACTCACCTTGGTGTGAACTCTTTGATGACGAAGATGCCAAGGTACATTCTGCGCATGCCATTACATATGCACAAAAATTCCAGTGTGTGAAAAGTTCGTCTGTGTTACCTGCGAAATGTTACTGCTTTATTAATTACGGCCAGGAACAGATGTGATACTTTCAGGTCAGCTTTTTATGTTTGTCAGTTACTTAGTACTGTAGCCAAGAGAAAACATTACTCACTTTGTATTGACTTTTGGTATCGCACTCATCCAAGATGCTGATTTTGTATATTTTTGTGTGTGCTGAACAAGCATAAGGAAATGTAAATCTTTCGGTCAATCATGCTTGTTGCTCAAGTGGGAGCATTCAAGCTCTGGACTAAACGTTTTGGATGCCCACATGGTGTACATTTTTTTACGTCTGTTTCTTTATGTTTATGCCACATTTGTAGCCCTCCCAGAACATTACTAGAATTTACAACAGCCATGCGTGTGGCCCTGATTGTGTGTATTACATAAGACACCATTGTACTGCTTACAGGATAATAAATAACCGTGCGAATAAAATCAGTGGGTACACATCACGTTTTAGCTAGACAATATAGTTCTTACAATATGAAAGATAATTAATGTCTTAAACATATGGTACCTGCTGTCATGTACAGTTCATAAACATGGAGAGTGACGCATTATATGGAACGAGCACCCATGAGATTACACTGACAACGAGGAACTGTAAAGATGAAGGTGACAGTGAGAGTGCATCATTATGTATCGTTTCCTGTCACTTATTCCCAGGCAGATTCATCCAAATGTTATCTGTTACCTGCTCTGGCATGGATATCTCAACATCATGGATCGGAACGTAAACGTGCAGGGGATTGCGTGTTCTAATGAACCCCAGTGCTATGTTCCCTGGAATCTCTAAAACTCTTGGTAGGGTCTCCCTTGGTGAAACGAGTCTGGGCAGAGGCTCCAGAAAATAAATATCCACAGACCCTCAGGCTAAAGGAGGTTGGCATATGGAAATTCACGGCATCTGGCCATGAAAAAATAATCCTCCGATACCCCCACCACCATCCCGGGGTTATCCGGTCAACCTGTATAGCAACTCTTAAAACCGGCAACAATATTGCACATTATTTCGAAGGCTTTCGTGACCAGTGTTATTGATGAATTCTATTTTTCATGGACATGTGTGTTAGACCTAATCCAAAACTGGAATTCATCCATAATGTTGCGCATGATGATTGCTTCGAAAATCTGCTGTCATGGCCAGCCGCGTCGATGGCTCCCTCTCCTCTCCTCGCGACGTTTCGCCTCCTCACACGTTAGAGGCATCCTTAGGCGCAGTGTGCGTGTGTAGTGCCTGTTGCTCCTTTATGTATGTGGGTACTATGTATGTGTCGAGTCTTCTTTTGTTGTGTTACACGCGTGTTTAAATTAAGCTTGGTCTAAATGCAGTGTTCTCTTTGTGTTTTCTCTATATCGTGTTATTTGTATTTTCTGCGCTTGTTTGCAGGTACTGGAATATCTTGGGGACTTGAAGCACTTCTGGCTACGAGGGAAAGGTTATCCAATTAACAGTCATATCAGCAGTGTGCTGCTGCAGGATATATTTTCTGGTTTGGATCAGGCAGTGACAGAGCGACAACAGTAAGTTCCAATGTACCGTGGCCTGATCGCACTATCACTGTCGCACATTTACAGCTCTCTTGTCAGGCCTCTGCTGGACTGCCCTCTACTGTCCACAGCTATTACTCTTTCAGTTTGATTACACAAGCTTCTATGTGCTGTTATTGTGTCGGAAGACTGGGTGCTAAATATGAGCAATAGGATCTTAGCAAGGTTTTGTAAAGTTGTCGAAGAAAGGAATCCTTGGCGTGAGATTACCAAGGTCTGTTACATTCAATGTTGTGTAAGGTGTTTGCAGGTGCGATTTTCTTGATTTAATTATTAAACTTGGGAAGCGTTACTGCAATCAACAATTTACGGCAATGAATGGCAAATAAAAAAAATTAGGTATTTTGTCTATTAAGTCACGTGAAACATGTAAAAGACTCAGATTGATTTGAGCAGTTTCAGAAGTACCGTTCAATAAAGCGATTGAACAAATGTCAACTTGTCATTCCGTCCATGTGATAGGAAACTCCACAATTGCCTTCTCTGTTTTTGCTTACAAGTTCTTGCACGAATCGCTCATATGTGATATAATGGCTGCATAGCACATTGTAAGCACGAATCCTATTGTCTGTGTATTTCTGTTTAGGTCAAGAGATGTGTCAACACAGGCAGTGTTACGATTTGGACACGCAGAAACGCTCATCCCTTTACTCACCTTGCTGGGTTATTTCGGAGATGAAGCGGATCTCTGTTATGACAATTTTGCTTCGATGGGTGACCGCAAGTTCCGTACCAGCACATTTTGTCCTTATGCGGCAAATCTCGTTTTCGTTTTGTCACAGTGTGGGGGTTTTGCCGGTTGTGAGAGTGGTGAGAGTGCCAAGGTGATGAACTGTGCTGAAGGCGAACAGCCCACTTTTGATATACAGCTCTACCTCAACGAGCAACCACTGCACATCAATGCCTGTGGTGGAACCATTTGCCCTTACCATAAGTTTAAACATTATTACACGAATATACTTTCAAAGTTCCAGTTTAAAAATGAATGTGAGTTTGTAACTTCAAACGTAAACGAATACAGGGAGAGTAAATTGTACTTGTGATCAACCACTGCATTTGCATACTTTTGCACACATAATTGACAAGACATTCCTGAAGATTACGTTGCGATGTTTTAAACCAATAAATTATCAAGTATAGACGTAAACATGTTTTTTTTTACATTGTTGAAATGCTCATGTACTGAAATACCAAATTTCTATGAAGTGATCTCAAGATAAGTCAATTCCTGGTACTCATACACATATTAGATGTTCTTCAGAAGTTGATTGTTACAGCAGAAAGTACCCAGTGAGCTTGCAAGCTCTAGATATGGGATTCCTGCTACACAATAAACGTTGCGCACCCAATGCTCAGTTAAGATCAGTTGTGGACAGGTGGCAAATGTGCGCACAATAATAATTATAATACTTGTACAAAAAAACATCAACAGCACTTAATGCCCAAAAAGCAAACAGCGGTTGGGGAAGAGACTGTTGTCCTTGAGGAATATGTTGGCTTTTCTAACGAGTGATTGTTGGT
Organism: Mordacia mordax; assembly: GCA_036362905.1. Lineage (NCBI taxonomy): Eukaryota > Metazoa > Chordata > Hyperoartia > Petromyzontiformes > Petromyzontidae > Mordacia > Mordacia mordax. The sequence goes on from JAZEWT010000028.1 coordinate 9,125,649, forward strand.
CGTGAGCACACCAGGCTATGATAGGCTTATTCTTCTTCTAAATATAAATGACTTCACCGCTAGTGGCACTATTTTAATCATTAAGGGGAACAATATGAATTTAATAACGTATACATCACAAATTCTCACTTGCAAATAAACCAGATTTTGACCAGAGTTATGCTGAAAGCACTGTTTTTTTTAATGCAAAACCATGAGTCCTTCTAAAAATGTCCTCTGAAAATCAAATGCCATGAAAATGCTTAAACCGTGAATTTCGGTCAGTGGGCTGTGGCAATCGGACATGTTATTTTTCATATGTAAATATGGACCAAAAAAAGGGAAATGTTAACAATAAACTTGTTATGGGTAAAAATGTAATTACTGTTTATGACACAAAACCAAAATAATCCTGTATGCGTTGTATGCATAGGTTTTGCTATTTTCGCAAGATTGTTGGGAAGATTGTCAGCAAAAGTGAAGTTTTCGAACCACGCTTTACGTTCCGTAGCGAGTTACACAGCAGTGTGTCTCCGTCTGGCCGTCTCTCTGCTGGGTCGGTGTCTGTAGTGCTTCCTCTGCCTTCTCATATCGGACTCTTGATATCTGTTTGCCCGTGCTCACTCGACCAATCTGACGTTGCCCAGTCGCAATACAGTCTACCTTTTGCTCCATGCAGGTGTTACAGAGACAGGATGTCTACAGGAGGTAATTAGCGCCTCAATAGTTCCATCTCCGCTGAGAAATGAAATTGTGTCTGGATCACGCTGACCCGAGTTCTGTATGCAGTGTTGGTGTACTGTATGTGAGCATGCGCGCTGCATCCATGGCCGTAGAGTTGGCAAAGTTACGTCTCAAAAAGAATAACCACAAACGGTGAAGAATAGTGACCGTGGCAACCAATTAATGGAACGTATCTGCGAGGATGTGAACGGACGAGATGGGCCAATAAAGAATCACGTGCATCTGCTGGGTGGATTGTTACATCAATGCATTGCAGTTGGCAGTAGGTCTGGAAGGCTTTTACCTAGCAGTGGATTGACCCTGGCTGATGACGATAGACAACCATGAATGTGGGAAGAAAAAAAATCCACGCGGACATGTCAACCATTTATTGGCAAACGTTTTCCAAAAGCACCCAGCAGGGCTTACGATCATAATCCAATGTTACGATCACAGTTCACATCTGTATGACTAACCCCCCCCATCATCCACAGAATGCGACAGCAACCATACATGCCGTGCACAACAACTTTGTTTTTTTACATCCAAATGGTAAGGCCCTAAAGCACATTCAAACAGAAGAGTCCACACACATGCATTAAAAATAAAAACCCTTTTACAGTCCTCAAATGTCAATCAAAGCTACTTGTTTTACATTATTTACATATGTGTAGATGTTTAAACAATATTCTATATTTTACCCAGACCACCCAAGAGCTGTAATATACAATCGATGCGATAACTCGCGTACCAAGAACCTCAAACATTTGATAATACCTTGAAACACAATTTATATTAACAACGGCCACAAGTGTATATTTTATGTACAGGTGAGATGGCATATCAATGAGTTTGTGACAGTTAACTTAAATTGGTAAAACATAACGAATTTATGAAGCGCACGATTGATATTACAAGTCTTTAAAATAACGTGACTACCCACATTTTCACACACTTAAAGTAAACACTGAGACGTCCTAACAAGCACGTGTTCATTGCTAGTGTTCATGAGATGGTTACAGGTGTTTATTTAAGAGCTTTAACAAAATCGGAGACAGAAAAAGGATATTTTAAACGATCTCTGACTAGGGTTAGTTTGATAGCTATCAAAAATGCCCAGAGCTACTTAAGTGGACTGCATCTATTGATACACAATCATAAAACTAAGAGAAACTGCCTTGGTTTCACTTTAACAAAGTATGTTTCAAGTGTTGTGTCTCAGTGTATACAAGCTAAGCACAGCCCATCTATATCGAGCGACTGACATTAACTGTTGACTTCCCGTAAGTCAACTGATGATGACTTCAATTTGATGTTTCAAGTGGTACTGATTTATTGACTGTATCGGGATGATGGGTTGCGATAGGAGCTCAGAAACTTGGTTGTGAACTGTAAGGGTTTATTATGTAAACAAGGTGTATGTTTATTGCTACGGTTGCTAATGTAAGAACACTGAGCATCAATCGCAGACTATGGTATAAGAGTAATAAGTAATAAAAAAATAGGTCCTTTAAAGTGAAAGAATGTTTTGAAATGTCAATAACGTGGTGCACTGTAATTGGAACATTTCTTCTATATATCAAGTATGACTCATTAACAATCGGATAGTAAACGTTTGAATTAATAAGAATTGTGGGACACTGCAATTTATTAAAAGACATCATAAAAGGAACGTGTTGCATCCCTATTCTTTGACATTTAGTCTGCCAACGTATTGACATTTCGATTAAAACCCACACGAATTACATTTCATGTTTTCAGGGTTACAAAATATAACATTGAAATATATTTTTCGCATGATTTAGTGTTCAATAGATGTCTCATAAGTACAAATGTAGGGCACGTTTAACACGTACATTCCTGCTACAAAGGTTTTGTAGGCAATACAACTCAAGTAAAAATGAGATTTGTAATACAGCGTGAACGTAAAAATACGAAAGGTTAGGAAATTAGCTTGACGTAAAATGTTACACAGGGGATTGCACCACTGCAGGCTGGATTACGATTGTATGTGGTGTAAGGTGGTTGTGTGAGCACAGTAATCGTTATGGCAGCTCAAAAGACGACACACGTTCAAGTTTTATGAGAAATACGGAAAACAAATTACTCATCAACATCATTAAGGCTTCCCCCTCCCCCCCCCTCCAATTTTCATCGGGGTAGCCATGACTGCTGCATTTCTCCCAATCATTTGCATGCTCTCTCGTTAAACCCATCTTGTTAACGTCGTTTTCGAGTGTTTGTCCATGTGTTGATCGGCCTCCCACCTCTACCAACTCTTCCTCATGCCACTACAAATTTGATGCAAGCTGTGACCCAATTGTCATCTTTTTCCCTTTAAAAATGACCTACCCATCTCAATCTTCTCTTGCTTAAAACATTCGTTATTTTCTCTATCCCTGCACACACTCTTAATTCCACATTGGGATTTCTTGTCTTTCCGGGAAACTCCGTGCATCCATCTGACTATGCTCATGTCTATTTTCCAAAACATATTTTCGATATCTACTTTCATAGGTCACATCTTTGCTCCGTATATCATTACACTGCTAACACAGGCTGAATACATCTTTCCTCGACGTTTCAGGTGTGAAAATAGTTAATTTATGTTGGTATTTCTAGTAGTTTTTTAGAGGCCAATAAACTACACTTTTCTGGTATTTCATGTCTTGCTGTTTCTCCGTACAGTTTTAAAGCACAATATAGCACCAATAAATGTAACCACGTACATTTGAATGTTTAAACATTCAGTGGGCTACGGATATGTTCTTGAAATGATCAGATCATCGCGACAAATGTCACTGATGCCATCCTACCAGCACCTTCCCCCCACCAGCCCATCTGGCTCGAGGCGTTCCCCCTTGTGATCCATGGCTGCATGATCACAAGGTTAACTTTGTAAAACTACTCTTCCCTAATCCTGCACACGTCAGGCCATGTGCCAGACAGGCATCCTCTTCATCATTAAGTCTACAGTCCTTTTGTACTTTTTATGCGTTGTGAATTTGGTCAGTTCGAATGCTTGTTGTATCGCAGGAATCCCGCATCCAGAGCTTGCAAGCTCATCGGGTACTTTCTGCTGTAATAATAATCTTCCGTCTGCTAAACATACATACCACTGTCTCCAGCTTCCAGGCTTCTGACAAAATATTACTGAAGCATTGTCGTCACGTGCTTTGTATATATTTCTACTGATTTTTGAATGTATGTTTAGCTTGACAGACGTGGGTAGAATATTCTATAATCCATTTTATTAAACATTATTAACACCTCCGCATGTGGGTAGGTTTGTAAGTAAATCCCAATGATAATTTGCACCTGCAAGTCAAGAAATCACGTTGACCAACACTGTTGTCACTAACGTCACTGTTTCCTTCATTCTGCTGGCTCCATCAGCGTTGTCCGTAACGTAATGTAAATCCACTGCTGGATGAAGGCATCCCTACACACGTTGGTTCAAGGGTATTCTGTACGATACTTCAGTGCAGATGAACAAAGAGGAGCACGTGACCGTTTCAAATGTCACTTGCCCCTCTTTTGAACCGTGATCTGACACCGGAGTCACAGCACAATGCACGCGCCGACACCCTACCGCTAAGCCCCCTTAAATCCCACCCCTCCACCAATTCATCCCATTTGTCACTCTTCTGCAGCCAACATTACTAATGATGTCCATTGAACAACCCCCCCCAACCTCCAATTTACCCATACAGGGTTCACCATCGTTTAGTGAGGATTACTGAAGAAAGTCTCGTGTATATGTATTTTATAAAGTATCAATTATAAGGCAAGAAATCAATGGTTGGAACTGGCAGTCTATGCAACGGCAGATCAGACGAAGGCAATGGTGAGGCAGACAATGATGCATAACGTACCAAACTTATAGTAAACACTGAAATGTCTGCTCGTCAACTGGACGAACCTCGCAGTCAGCACAGCAGTAGCTCCCATGCAATGCAGACGTTCAAAGGCTGAACTGTGAACCCACGCAACGCTTACTCCCTCAAGCCACGAGCAGGATTCGAACTCGAGTGGCCAGGTTTGTAGCCCAGCATTCGAACCATGGAGCCACGCGAAAAATCGCCCCCGACGCGGGCGTCTCCTACATTATAATCAATAATGTCCAGAAGAACACTTCAACGATTGGTAGTTTGTTCGACGAAAAAAATCACAGGCTCATTCGATCCTTAAGCGATAATAGGAAACACATGTTAAAGGCTTATTCGTGCGCTGAGAGCGTCGAAAGATACCTTTTCTACCCCTAAAACGCACTTTACAATATTTAAGCAATGGAGACAGATATTAACATTATATACAGAGTACTAAAATAAATATAGCTAATGTATTAATTAATAATTACGCTACCTACAAAAAAATATTTTTTAACTTTTGTAAAAAGAGTAAGTTTCCTGTCTTTATTTGCATGCACTTTTGAAATCATAATCATGATCATAGATTTGGTTCCGTTTCAGTCAAATTAATGCCCCCACGCTCATGAATGGACGTCGCTGATTGGCCGAGGCTTGGTCAGATCACTTTGGAGCCCAGGTGTATTGTTCGTACAGTATACAGTGTAAGTTGGCCAATATTGGCGGCCACCACGTGTTCAAGGTAATACTCCCGTGAACAGAGAATGGTCGGTACGCACAGATCGGGCACTGTGGAGTCCCTTCGTTAAGCGATGAGTCATTAACAGGGGTGGAGGTCACGAGGGGTTCTACAGGATACACAATGATGACCAGGCCGAGACGATCAACTCATGACAATCTACTGTCATCTTGGGACAGCCAACCAAGTCCGTGGAGTGAAGCACAAAGTGGTGCCAAATAAGGGAGCAAAACTTTAGTGCTTCTGATATGGATAATGTGAGTAAAATTCATGATCGCTCGCTCATTGCAAATGGTTATCACAGAACTCACTGCCAATGGCCAAAACGAAACTGGAGGTGTGAAAAGTAGTTATGCGGCGTCAGGTGGCATTGACAGGTAAAGTAGTGTCTCATCTGAGCTCAGGAACTGGCATTAAAATACGTGATCTCTGCTTGTTCAATGCCCTGTTGAGCATATCTCAGAGAACCGCTGTACTCTCCCATAAATGTTATTTTTACACTGCTTCAGTCATGCTCGTTTTGATTTGAGAGATGTAAAGGAAAGCAATTAAATATAAACTAAACATTGAATCCTCATTAACATCAGACTAAGAACTATTATTTATTTTTTACTAGCTACGCACCCATTAAGATCAGTAGCATATTTTAAAAGTGAGCTTTGAATTGGTTTATGGATGAATAATTAGTCTGCAGGCTCGATGCAAATCGACGCTGACGTCATATCGTTCACAAACGACTGCTCACCATAACTTGTTTAGTTTACCTCGTGAACACTTTCAGTTGTCTCAATAGTGTGTATTTTTTTAACACTTCTCTAAGCCAGCCGATTGATTGAATCATATCCACAGAAAGGTAAGGACATCAATAAGTTAAATATCACAGCATTCAACAAATTACAGTACTTTTGTTAAAAACCTCACTACTTTCTCTCCATAAGCTTGTTTTGGGTAAGCGTATTTAACAAGCCATAATAAATATCCGCGATGTTTTTGGTTTTCTTCCTGTTGCGAGAATTCAAGAAGCCGTTTCGGAGTGCTTCAGTTTTTCTGTGTATTAATCTATACTAATGATATATGTGTAAGAGTACGTGGGGACCGACTTGTGAATGAACCGCGGTACGTGCGTAGTGGGTGTTGTGTGATTGATGGTTTGAACGAGGGCTGACTGAACCCGGGACCCACCGTGTGTGTGGACGAGTGTGAGGCTCACTGTGGGAGCGCGGATGGAGACGGTGTGTGTGAGGCGCACGCGGCGTGGGGTCGTGTGGGGTCGCGGGGGGTCGCGTGGGGTCGCGGGGGGTCGCGGGGGGTCGCGTGGGGTCGCGGGGGGTCGCGAGGGGTCGCGAGGGGTCGCGTGAAGGCATGGTACCGTTGGGAAGAGTGAAAGGGAAAAGGCGAGAGTGGGAGTTGCATGAGGCATCTCTCGTCGTGATAAAGAACAGAGCGAGTTAACATACCCTCGCGGCAAAGTCAAGGCTTTCTTCAACATATATGTGTGTGTGTACTTCGCAAAGGACCATACATACAAAGAGATTTCTTCACATACAAAACGTTGTGTTTGTTTTCTTCTCGTTGCACCCTACAAGTGCTCCATGTTCTGGTAATCACACTTGGGGTGCCGTCTCATGGCACGGTATGCTGTGGCGATACTTCATTATCAGTACGGCGGTTTGGTGCCACCAGTAAAACATTAATACCACCAGGATGTGCCAGCACTGATGGCTGGAGCCCACAAAATTCACGTGGCCTGTAACACACATATGCACACAGTGAATGCACTGCTAGCACGCTTTATAAACACATTCTGAAATTGATTTAAACTTTAGTGATGATGCTTAAAATATTAAAGAAATGTGTAAAAAACATCAAGCCGCAGCAGCATGATGGGCGCATACATATTCATCCTATATATACCAGAGCACTCGATTATCTCAATTATTTGGTATACATTTACATATACAGCAGTTTGTCACTCTACCCTTAGATGAGGGGTTCTCTTTGCCATACAGGTTATGCAGATGATTTGTCCATACTTTACCAATGTAATAATTTCACAGCTTGATGTTTGTTCGGGATACCTGTGTCGAGTGTTCCTCCTCCTTCGTGACGTGTCTGATGATGCCTCCAACGTGGGCGGCAAAACGTCGTGATCGAGAGAGCAGGAACACTCAACACAGCTATCCTGAAAGAACAGCTATGGAGAGAATCCTAATACTTGTCACTAATGACTGCACCACAAAAAAATGTCGCGTAACATTTGGCAGTGTGCTTAATGTGGTCAAAAGTCCACCTGTAAGAATAACAAATATTTAAACAGACTGTCATGATGTAGGTTTTCACGGCTCGATGCGTGACGATTGCTTCGAAAAGCTGCTCTCTCGGGACAGCCGCGTCGATCGCTCCCTCTCTCCACCTCGCGACGTTTCGCCTCACGGACCATCAGTGAATATATATTTATAAAAGTGGGACAGTGGTCGGGGTAGTGCCGCCCCCTCACTGTGTGCCCACAGGTCACTGTAAAGGATTGTAGACGTTGTTCTGTGATATAATAGTAATGGCAATAATTATCCGCGGCCATGGGCCATAGTTTGTCATCTCGGTGCGCAGAACTCGACAAGTGATCTGAATGGCTACCAATCTCACTGTACGATGCTCGTAGCAAGACTCGAGATCAAACTGGCACAAAAGGTTGAGAAATTCTATATTAAGTTTATAACGAAGTGAAACATATCAGCGGAGAGATCACCGTACCAGGGAAGTACCTCTCTGGAACCTTGCCGACGTAGAAAATAAACGCCACCCCGGCAAGCAGGTACATGACCATCACTCGGGGTGAGAAGTCCTGAGCAGACCAAGAAGATTTAAAACGAGCGGTATATTAAGAACGTACATTATGTGTGGACTTAAAATGAGATCCACTATTACAAAAAGCATATATAGGATTGCGTTTCAAATAGCTACGTTATCCACCAACCCCTTATTGGCAACGAAACATTTGCCACCACAAATTTGCGAAACATGTAAAAGGTAGCTTCTAATTTAGACATGTCATGCTCTATTACCATTTATGACCACTATTTGTAAGACATTTTAAAGTAGAATTAATAAGAAGAACTGTGCTATTTGTAATCATCATCAGTACCTGCTTAACCCTGTACAGGGTCATAGTGGGGCCTATCTTGGCAGACAGGGGGCAAGGCAGAGCTACACCTATGATGAGACACCAGTCCATCTCAGATCAATTAACCTAGGTAGCATGTATTTGGACTATGGGAAGAAACCGGAGTACTCAACGAAATCCCATATAGACACGGGGTGAACTGCTATAAGATAGCAGTACTAGTCCCACAGTAAATATTTTCTTGCCATTTACTTTCAATAGTAATAATAATTGCATTTATAGAGCGCTTTTCATCAGAGGCTCACAAAGCACTCTGAGTGCAGGAATGTGAGAAGAGTATGGAACAGACAGTTGCATCTTATTTTCCATTGCAGAGCAACACGTAAACCTAAATATAACATCGATGAAATTCATTTGTGGGTCAGATCACGTAGAAAATTATAAAATAGTGTCGTTTAACTCTCCACCATCCGACACGGCCAATCGGTAAGGGGTTGGCACGTGAACAGAAAACGCGCCAATTCCTTTACAATCTCAGCACACCGGTGTGTTGAAAAGCGACCCCACAATATTTTACAAAAAAAGATACACAAGACGTTTCGCTGATAATTACGTCCAGCATCATCAGGCACCCGCACCAAACCTGGGCGGGCAGATCGAACGACTGGCACCGCTTCCGGGTCCGTTTATACGGCGGTTGTGATGTGATCACTCGCGCAACTGCAAAAATATTTAATGTACGAAGCAGCCCCCACCTGCACGATGGTGGTGCTGGGTCCTCCGTTGAGGACAATCCAGTGCACGGTGGGGATCACTCCGTAGAGAGAGACACACGAGAGGATGACCAAGCGCGTGGTGTACCACTGCGGGGAGAAGTACTGCGGATGGACGTGGGCGAAGAAGACCAGCATCATGACGGCCAGCACGGTCACCAGGTACACCTGCCTCCAGTACTGCACAGGGGAAATGATGCACGCGTCAAGGCGTTACGGGGCACAGCTGGTCAAGCTCAATGTTAAGAGGGGTAGGTAAGCGGTGCTGTTCAGTCAGTGTTCATATATTCATTCGTGTGGGCGGCACGGTGGCACTGTGAATGGCGCTGCTGCCTTCACAGCAAGAAGTCCCGGGTTCGGTTCCTGACTTGGGTGCTTTTCTGTGTGGAGTTTGCATGTTATGCCCGTGTCCATGTGGGTTTTCGGCAGGTACTCCGTTTTCCTCCCACCGTCCAAAGACACACTGCTGCCTAGGTTAATTATCCTGCTGAGTAAATTGCCCCAAAAAGTGTAACCTACGATGAACTGGCGTCATATGCCGGGTTAGCTTTGCCTTGCGCCCTCTGTCTGCCGCAGAGGCTCCAACCCTGCCACCGTGCATAGGAGTAAGCGGGCATTGATGATGACCATAGTCATTCATTCTCAGTCCCTGCTAAACTGTAGAGGGTCTCGGCAGACTCGGGGCACAAGGCATGGCTATACCCATGTTGGGAAACTAGTCCATCATAGGGTACTGGAGGGAAAATTAGTCAGGCCAATAAACCCATACAACACGTTGTTGGATTGTGGGAGGAAACCGGAGTACCGCGCAAAAAACCCACGTAGACACAGGGCGAATGTGCAAGTTCCGCACGCAGCTATGAAGCGGCAGTGATATTCACTGCACCACCGTGCTGCCCAGTTTATATACAGTCTCATGTTAATGCTTCATCTGTTGTGATCGGTTTCCTTCATATAGAAATTGTATTTAATATATATATTTTAATATCAACATTGCTCTTGGACATTACATCTCAGAATGCAGGAACACTAATTGTTCGTACAAAGGTGCAGCCAACACACGGAAGGCTGCCAGTACCGGTAAAAAACACTTGCCCAAGCTCTGTGATTCTACACGCGGACTGTTTGGTCAGCTCCTGGAATGAGTGATAATGCAGTGATGCAGAGCAGGCTTATCAGACTGATAACAATACTGAAAGGGATTTATGGTTTAATCAGATTTGGTTCTCAACCTCATTTTAAAATAAATGCGTTAAACTTGATTTTACATAACGGGTTTAACCACAGGTAATTGCATGAAACGTATATTTCATGCAAAACGTGATAACAATGCATAACCCAATGAACATAAAAGCTCTAAGAACCAAACAAGAATTATATATTTTTACGGACGTTCAGACCAAGCTGGGGTCGGCAATGGCTATAATTTGGGGCAAACCATCATTGCACATGACTGGAGTAGGGGAGTTACCTCTTCACAGTAAAAGGCGTAAAACACTCCTGGTATGTAGCATCCCAGCAATCCCACCGATATCCCGGCGTAGTCGAGAGCCAGCCAGCGCCGACTCGTTTTCTCTGAGCGGTGGCAGCAGAACAAGTGGTATCCGGTGGAGCAAAGCATGCACACCTGGTGACACAACCGACAGGCACGGTCAGATTCACTGCAAGGTGATTCCTGCTGGAATTTCGGCACGGTGGCCCAGTGGGTAGCGCTGTCGCCTCACAGCAAGACGGTCCCGGGTTGCATGTTCTCCCCGTGTCCGTGTGGGTTTTCGCCGGGCACTCCGGTTTCATACCCCCAGGCCAAAAACATGCTGCTGCATAGGTTAATTGGCTTGCAGACTAAATTGCCCGCAGTGCCCGGTGATGGACTGGCATCCCATCGTGGGTGTATCACTGCCTTGCGCCCTGTGTTTGCCGGGACAAGCTCCGGCTCACCGTGACCCTGCACAGGATTAAGCGGTTTCTGACAATGAGATGAGATCCACAATTCCTCCATGGGAAGAAAGGGTAATTATATACATATGTGGCTTCCATGTTCTGTTCTCCATTCACTTGAATATGTTTATAACAGGGCTATTACAGCTGCATGTAATCAAATATGCTTGGTCCTGCAGCCTGGTCTCAATAAAAATCAGTTAATATGACGACTCTATGACTTCTACATTTAGCAAATGTTATATATACACGTTCATAAATGGCACAGTGCATTGAATAAGATAATCAACCCCCTGAAATAGGTTTGAGAATTGTCTCTATAAGAGGGTTGTGGCAATTGCAGGCATCACCACTATCATCCTAATTATTTAGATGTAGACCTAGGAATCGCAAATTGAATGAATGTGAAATTTACGTATGATTCATAGACTGTCAAAAATTCCATCATCCAGTAGAGAACTGGTTATCTGTTTGGAGATACGTAAATTATTGGAATGAATATGGATTATATAGATGATTGGTACAACGTGTGACGTCTTACGCCCTCTGCCGGCCCGGACAGAATGCGGCCCCCCGCGACCCTGTACCGGATTAAGCGAGTACTGATTATGAATGTATGAATGCACTATTATACTGTACGCCAAACCAAACCATTTTTTTGTCGGCAAAATGAGCAAAATATGTAAGGTCATGCACCTCAATAGACTGTATGCCACATCAGTAATTGGACAACTACATGATATAAGGCAGAAAAATAATAATTCAGAAGTTATTTAGCATCATCCAAACGCGTACCGGTGTTTGCTAACCTGGAAGCAGAAGAGGAAGATGGTGTAGATGATGTAATCATCGTGCGACGCTCCCGCTGCTGGCAGCATCACCAGGGTGTCGTAGACACCGAGGAAGAAGAAGAGCAGGAATCCGAAGAGGTGGCTCCAAATGTTCACCGTCTCATTGGACACAATGAAGAGGCTGCACGAGAGTGGGGTCAATGTAGCAGGTGCTGTGATGCGCTCTGGTGCATCTCAACAAGCACCATGATTTATCCACCAGTTACGAACAACAATAACCCTGATGTAACTCTGTAATACATTACATAAAGTACCATCAAAACCTACATCGATACGTAAAGCACCATCTATTGGTATGTATTCATATCGAGGTATTGTATTTGCCATCTATTTTATTCGGTGTGCATATGTTACCGTTGGCTCAATTTGTTCTGAAATCCACAACATATCTTTTGCGATCAGCCCATGCGTGGCGATCCATACTTTGGTCACCGCCAGCTGGGTGGTGGTGGCTATGCACGTGGCGTGTAAGATAACACTCTGCAGGTGAACGTCCGTGGGCCATACACGATATGCTGTGAAGCTCCCCTTCCCGTGGGCATTAAGGGGACACATCCACGGGAAGTGAGTTTCACAACATGTTGTGAAACTTCCTGGCTCGCAGGAAAAACGGCAGTGGTACCAATCACCATCTGTTTCCACATACATGGGGCTAGAGTGATGCTCGTCTCATCATGGATGAGACACTGGGCCGCGAGGAAACCGCAGAGACGCGGGGACGGGGAAGGCAGCCATGCAGTCGGCCGGCATCAACATTTGCCTGACACTGCGTGCTGTGCATTGTAATTAAAATACATAAAATAGTGCACTCTAGAGTGCTTTTCACCCGAGGGTCACAAAGCGCTGCACAGAGCTGTGGAGAGAATGGCATGTCAACAACAGGGTAGATCAATAAAGTAAAATAAACGATTACACATCAACGAAGGAGATATTGTGATGTTATCGGCCAATGAAAAAATTGGTGTTTATATATTTATTTACGGGTGAAATTAAGAGGGTGCATTGAGCTACAGTGGGCAGCACAGATGAATCTGTGTACTGTGTTTCTGTGCTCTTACATCCACAGCAATGTCAATGGATTTACCAACCCGTATTGATCAGTGGAGCTGAATGTAGTGAAATAACCCCCATGCCCTGCATGGTATGGAGAGGTTTCTCACCCAGCATGGTGTGTGTGCTGCCGGTTTAAACGACCGTTATCCAGGTTGACTCAGGTCAGCAAATTGCCCCCCAATTGTGGGGTTATTAGATCCGGATTTTATGGCTGAATGCCCTTGCTGATGGCAACCTTGTTTGTTCAGAGTTCCTTTACTCGGAAGCTCCCCCCAGACCCATTCTCCAAGGAAGCACTTGCCAGGAGTGCTGGACTCCAAGTGACATAACTACCGGATTCATTGTAACTCGAAAACCTCTCCATCATGAGAAGGTCACAGACCATGAGCAGATTGACTTCGTGGATTGACAACAGGGTTGTGAATTCAGCTTTGTTAGAAACGGATTGATTGCTAACTGGTCACAATTCACATGCCCATAATCATTATACAATTCTCCACGCGCAACACACCAGACCGACTAAAGACATGCACCGCTGTTCACGTGACAGCACCTTTTCAGGCAAAGGCGAGAGGGCAGGTACGCTCGATACCCATCCGTGATGTAGGGGTTTCCTTTCAGGAAACAAGGCACCTGCTCGTAGGTGTACAGGCGGATTCCGCGTGGAGACAGCACTGGCCAGTAGCTGTAGCCACCCTCCATGTAGCTCACTGGCTTCAGCAGTTTGTGTGACATGGTGGCCAATGCGGTCTGCTTAGAAAACACAAAATATCATTATATTCGTTATATTTCAGGTACAACAATAATAATAATGAGCTATGTAACGATGTAGGTTTCACGCCTCGATGCATGATGATTGCTTCGAAAAGCTGCTCTCTCGGGACAGCCGCGCGGAGAGAGGAAGCGATCGACGCGGCTGTCCCGAGAGAGCAGCTTTTCGAAGCAATCATCGACAACGAGCTATTATATTTTATATTTTACATAGCTCCCTTCACCTGTCGGTCTCGAGGTGCTGCAGGAAATCACAAAGAGGTGGGGGGGGAGCACATGGCCAGCTGGCGCTAACCCGCTAGAGACGGCGTCCTATATATTATCACGTTACTGGACAATTAATTATCAAGTGTAGAGTGGTGGAAGGAATCCGGAGGACCTAGCAAGAGTCCCACGCAGAACGAGTGGGAGGACACACAGTCTCGAGCAGGACCTTACTTCCGTGAGGTTGCGCACCATCACTGTGTGAGCCCACTGTCCCAGAGGGCACTCGTGGTGTTAAATGAACGTGGCATCAAACTCTTCACACGGTCTTTGTATGCTCCAGGCTCGGGTGCCTTTCTGTGTGGAGATTGTGTGTTCTCCCTGTGTTCGCGTGGGTTGTCGCCAGGTACTCCGACTTCCTCCCACCACCCAAAGACACGCTGAAGTCTAGGTTAATTGGCCTGCGGAGAAAATTCCTCCTCCCCTCTCCCCCCAAAAAGGCCCTGCCATGTACTGGCGTCCCATCGTTGGTATATTCCCACCTCGCGCCATCTATCGGCTGGGATAGGCTCCGGCTCCCCGTGACCCTGACAAGATGAAGCGGGTACAGATACTGACTATGTTTATATGCCATATTGCATGCCACCAAGGCGTGGTTGCGAAACTTCACAAAGCATGCTACTCAATCTTTCTATCATAAACTATCTTGCGCAAGAAAACAGCAGCAATTTAATACTTCGGGTACAAAGGCACCATGCAGCGTGGCGCAGTGGAAACATCTGTGTCTCACAGAGAGTTCTGGCCAAATCAGTTCGATTCCTGCCTCGGGAGCCTGTCTGTGTGCAGTTTGAGTGTTCTCCCCCTGTTCCGCGTGGGTTTCTTTTGTGTTCTCCCGTTTCCTCGCACAACAAAAAACAAACCCCTTATGAATTCGTTGTCCGATAACATCATAATATACAGGAAGCAGTGTCTGGCGGGTTGGCACCGACTGACTGCATGGACAACTCCCTCCTCTTTGCAGTCTCCTCGCGCCTCCGAATTTACGTCTCGTGCATGACCAGGTGTGGAATTTGTGCGGCGTGTTACAAATTGTACTATTATTATTATCACGAGCGAGGTCAAGAGGTTGACCTGCACATGTTTAAAGTGTACTAAGAGGGCTGCCAAAAGTAACACGAATATACCATGGATGTGCATGGCATCACTGCCCTGATGCTTGGTTTCAAATGGGCGAATTGTACTGTGGGCCAATGAGAGAGCTTGGCAGGGAGCTGTCAGGATTCTGGGTCTACAGGTTAGTTACACGTAATCAAGTGTGCATGGTGTCATAGCCTGGTAACAACGGCAAAAATCGGTGAAAATGATAACGAGGGCTTAAGTGGCACGCACAGAAAGAACGTCCTGCCCGTGGCAGTGCAATTCCCCCGCCTAGGGCACCTTTCCGTATCGAGTTTGTGTGTTCTCCCCCTGTTCTACGCGGGTTTTCTCAGAGTTCTCTGGTTTCCTCCCACAACTAAAAACAAAACTCATTAATTGGCCGATAGAGTAAATATCTATATATAGAACACAGGGGGACTGCAAGGCTGCTTTACCTCCTGGGGGAAGGGGGACTTTGGGGTTCCTTGCTGCACCTCTGTGATGATGTAAAGCGCTCTGGATAAGGGGAATTTCTAAATTTATCATAAGTGGTTTATACAGCAATTGCAAAAAAATGTCAACAAGTCTTTAATATCATAGTCTACCTTTCCATCAATGTTTTACAATTGTCCGGATATTTGTAATGGTAAATAAAGCAACAATGCGATATTATTTGGTTGCATAATGGTGTGACGTATCATACAAGCAGGGTACTGGCCATATTGCCACAAGCAGTGTCTTACACAGGCAGGAAGTGACACAAATACAAGGCTTAGTAGTATTGTTGTAAACTGACACACCGTGTCACAAGCTGACACAGTGCCATGGAATGACGCAAGCATGAGAGATGCCAGCGATACACACCGTTACTCGTGGCGTAATCAGCTGGCTCAACCACCCCAATACACTGTTATAGTTGTTGCTCAACACCTACATCATTCATTCATTATCAATACCCGCTTAGTCCTGTACAGGGGGCTGGAGTCTATCCCGGCCGACAGAGGGCACAAGGTGGGGGGGGGGGGAGATACCCAGGCTGTGATGCTAGACACATCCCAGGGAACACTTTTTAGGGCAATTTACTCAGCAGGCCAAATTAACCTAGGCACTAGCATGTTTTTGGACGGTGGGAGGAAACTGGAGTACCCGGCGAAAATCCACGTGGGCACACCTAGAGCAAGTGTCACAACTGGTCCGGTTACAATCACAGTTTCATAATAATTATTATATTTCTACTGTCATCGCGCTACGCATCATCACAAGCAGTCACGCCGTGTCACAAGCTGTGCGGCAAGCAATGTCAGTGTCACAGTCAAAGTGTCCTGGTGACAGTGTTACAAGCACTCGGTGTAACAAGGGTCAGTGACACAGTGTAATTGTGATACACACTGGTTTAAAGTGCCAGGCTCACTTTGATAGTGTCACAAGCTGACACAGTGTCAGTGTCCTCACTTGATTTCACAGTAACACAAACTCGGGGTTTGAGTGACACACCGGATTTCAGTGACACATGATGACAGTGACACACAGAATAACAGTGACATACAGGATAACACAGTGACATATAAGATAACACAATGACACACAGGATAACACAGTGACACAAAGGATAACACACTAACACACAGGACAACACTGACACACATAAGAACACAATTACACACATAACACACATTATCAGTTTCACACATGATAACACAGTGATAGAGAATATCACAATGACACACATGATAACACAGTGATAGAGAATATCACAATGACACACATGATAACACAGTGACACACACCGGATTTCAGTGACACAGGACAACACAATGACACACAGGACAACAGTAATAAATACATGATAACAGTGACATGCAGGATAACAGTGACACAAAGGACAAAAGTGATACACACATGATAACACAGTGAGACACAGAGGCTAATAGCGACACACACACAGTGATACACATAGGCTAACACAGTGACACACAGTGACACACACACACAGACACACAGACTAACACAGTGACACACACACAGTGACACACACAGGCTAACACAGTGACACACACAGGCTAACACAGTGATACACACACACAGTGACACACACAGGCTAATACAGTGACACATACACAGTGACACACATAGTGACACACACACAGGCTAACAGTGACACACATAGTGACACACACAGGCTACCAGCCACACACACAGTGACACACACAGTGACACAGGCTAACAGTCACACACACACACACACAGTGACACACAGTGGCACACATAGTGACACACACAGGCTAACAGTCACACACACACACATAGTGAGACAGTGACACACATAGTGACACACACAGGCTAACAGTCACACACACACACACAGTGACACACATAGTGACACACACAGGCTAACAGTCACACACACACACAGTGACACACATAGTGACACACACAGGCTAACAGTCACACACACACAGTGACACATAGTGACACAGGCTAACAGAATCACCGAGCTACAGTGAGGCATGCCAATGACGTCACCGCCAGTGCAGCCGCGTCACGTGGTGGTGAGTGGGAGCCGCTCGCATCCCTCAGCAGCACCGCCTCGGGCGGCTCCTTCTGCTCGCCTCACCTCCTCCCCGCTCACCTCCTCCCCACCTCCTCCTCACCTCCTCCTCCTCACCTCCCTCCTCACCTGCTCGCTCAGCGCCGACCCCTCGCCCCCGAGCCGGGCCGGGGGTCACGTGGGCCGGTGGCGTGACGTCACCCGTCACGTCGGAACGCGTGACGTAATAACGCGAGCGGTGACGTCACGCGCGCTTAGCGGTAATTGCCACAAATTTAACTAAAAAATGTCAAAATAATCGACAACCGCAGCGCAGCGCATTCTATCAACTGCTATCTTCAAAGCGTGTCGACTAGATCGTAAGCATACATCATAGCAAGGTCAAAGTAGTTGCTTCATATAATAATAATCGCATTTCGAGAGCGATGTTCACCCGAGGGTCACAAAGCGCTGCACAGAGCTGTAGAGAGATCGTCATGTGAGCGACAACAACGACATATGAACCGCGCATCAACAACAATAACATTATTTTCATATGAAAGACAGTTGTTCAATAGCACACTAACACAGCGCTCACAATCCCCAGTTACCCGCACGTTATATCTGCATCTAGTATACAGATGATGTAAATCTAGTGAAAGATTTTACCCTTCCTGGCAATAATATAAGTATCAACTTTGATTCGAAGGCTTTCCGTGCACAGAAATCCATGTTTTGGGTTAGGCCACGTAAATAATTGTGTTGTAAACCGTCCACCACCCGACACGGCCAACCAGTAAGGTCTTGGTCACGTGAAGAGAACGTGGCCAATTCTTCACTCTCTCAGCGCACCGGTGGGTGAGTTGGAGAGCAAACCCACAGCATTAACAATGAAACGCCACGTTTCGATGATAATTACAATCAGCCACATCAGAAAGTCGCACCAACATGGCACGAGTGGCTGCCCCAAAAAGTGTGCCCCGCGGTGTACTAGCGTCTCATCCTGGTTATAGCCCCTCCTTACGCCTTATGTTTGCCGAGATAGGTTCCGGCCCCTCGAGACTCTGAACAGTATTAATTGGGTACTGGTACTGAACTGATACGACTTGACCAGAAAAAAAACCCGCTGCCTGGTATGGGCCAGCCTGTGTCAGAGATGCATAAACTGTCCTGATGTTGGTTTTCATGGCTCGATGTATAATAATAATTGCACTTCTAGAGCGCTTTTCACCCGAGGGTCACAAATCGCTGCACAGAGCTGTGGGGAGAACGGCGTGTGAACAGCAACGACATAAGAACAGCAAATCAACAACAATTTTGCTGTTGTACATTTGAGTTGTGGAGTGAACAGCATGTCAACAACAACAGAGCAGTTCAACTGAAAGTAAAATGATGGCTATAATTTAGAGGACATAAAATAAGCGATAAAATTTAAAAAGAATTGTTTTCCGTAGCTGTTCTTGCGGGATAGCCATGTCTCTCTCCTTCGCGACGTTTCGCCTCTCACGTTGAGCAAAGAGATGTTCACATTATGTGCAGTGAGCTTGCGATCTCTGGATAAGGGATTCCTCTTGGAGGCATTGTCACCTTCGAAAAACAATTATGAATGTTCACGCTATCGAAGCATGTTTGCGTTTTAACAAATGTGATACCTTGTGTAAGGGGTCTATTTCGTGTCTGAAGATGTTAACATTTGTAATATTACCAGAAACGGTGAAAAAATATATTCTTACTTTCTCAGTAATAGTCTGTTGTATTGTTTTGGTCATCATGAAAACCCAGCTCGCGCTTGTAAATTAGGCGAATCGTGTGGTCTCAAATTCTCACCTTTAGTTGAGCAACAGTGTCAACTTGTAATTCAAATATGAAAGGAAAGGACATTCGAGTTGTCGGAATGGAGATGGAGCCATGAGATCGGTTTATTTACAGCAGTGAGATGGACTGCTTAATCGTAAATTTCCTCTCCTCTAAAGGAATAAATAATAATAGTAAAAATTAATGGAATTCAAATGAATGTTAAACATCAGCATGCACAGCAGCAAGCGCATAATTGTTGCCAATCGTGCAATGTACTTGTGGATTTGACCTTAAAGTGAGGCATATTGGGCTCACACACTCACATGCAATCGACCCGAATGTAGGGGATGAAAGGATTCGGCCTTCCTTTGAAGTGGTAGGGTCTCAACCCAAAGCGTTTATATTTTTTGTCCATTCACTGGCATTTCGGACCAACACATCTCACCCGTGGTTTAATATTTTAGACATCGTCACACGGTCAGAAAACGTGGACGCATTTCCAATCGCTCTATTCCGTCCGTGAGTTTCGGGAAAATTCTATTTAAGAGCGGCAAACATGACTGACATCGGCAGCCGTGGAAATGAAAGTGACGAAAGTTCAAATGCCACATTTGGCAGGATTATACCGACGGAAAGGGTTGCTGTAACCGTGCCACTGTGCGTGGCAGAGAACGACTCCAACTCCGAGAGCCCTTCATCTTCACCTCTAAACGTGCAAATGGTGTCAATGTGGCACTGGGACTCCGCTCCAGCATCTGCTGGAGACACGTGTAGGCGAGTACACGATACGAACTCTTGCTACTGCGCACTGTTGCGGGTTTGCCACGGCTCGATGCACGACAATTGCTCTCCATAGCCGTTGCTTCGGGACAGCCGAGTCGGGTGTTCCTGCTGTCTCTCGTTCGAGGGAATGGAGAGTCACGGAGAGCAATTCGCAGTCGTTATTCTGTTATCATAACATGTTAGTCCAGATACTTAGCAAGCGTGGAACGTACAGCCCCATAGATGGATGCGTTTGGTTGACTGGTTGCTTCGGTGATTTTGAATGAGTTGTGGTTATCTCATCTCATTGTCTGAAACCGCTTAGTCCCATACAGGGTCACGGTGAAGCCGGAGCCTATCCCGGCAGACACAGGGCGCAAGGCAAGGATATACCGACGATGGAACGCCAGTCCATCGCCGAGTTGTGGTTATATTTCTTCTAAATATTGGGGCTCACAAGAAATACTGTAGAGCGTTGAGGCACCTACAGATGTAAGGCGTCAACTGAAACTATAATCGCGCCAATGACCTCCATAAGACGGATAAATATTAAATCACCAGTTGTTCAAACGATTGTGACGTTTGATTTGTACACTGATGTGATTACCTACTCATGCAAGTCTTCACGTGCTTCATCAGTACAAATTGTTGTAAATGCATAACAAACGGTTATTGATTTTCTTAACCCACAGGTTTCAGATTTAGCCCAGGTTAAAGATATCGTATTGAGCAATTTTATAAATCTTACTGGCCATATATATTGGTACTGGTGGTATACACTGACGTTTTTTTAACATTTGGTGGCACAGGATTAATTTATGCACTGGCTCAAACACACGACCGTGTTTATTGTTGTAGGGTTTAATGGCTCGATTCAGGGCCGGATTAGTTTAGTGCCTCGGACCTCTAAAGGCCCTAAGCACTAAACAAATGATGGTGCCTCCCCCCCTCGCCCTCATATGTAATTTTAAGTAAAAGCAATGCTAAGACGTCAAATAACATTAAGTTTTTTTTTATGACCAAAACTGAGATGTATGCTGTAAACAGCTTCTCTCGAGATTGTCAGATTGAAAAATCTTCAATTAGGTAATCGAGGCTGATTCGACTAAGCATGCTTCCAAGCACGGCAGCGAAAGTGAATCAACTCTGTGCTGACACGTAGTTGTTCTCCGTAGATTTTCAAAAATTCTTTCAGCGGAATATATTGAGCGTTCTGCGGATCGGTTACGAATATTTAAAGTTATAAAGATACGTCCATAGTGCGATCTTCACATTTGGAATTGCCCATTGTATTCCGTCGTTCACGATAACGCCATGAAGATCAATGTTATTGAAGTTCTGTGCTCAAGTTTCATTCAACTAAGCGCCCACGCAACAGTGGAACTGCGTAAGTTCATGTTCGAGGCAACAGGGTGCGGAGTCAACGAGCGTTTGGGAACCTTGTCAAATGATCCCTGAAACGCGATTGTATTCAGCAGAGCAACAGCGTTCTGCAGACACAGATACCAGGACAATAGAAATGATGGGATAAGTTGAGCTGAGTTAGTGTTGTGATCTTTTAAAATCATAATACTCGTGCGTGCAAAGCAAAATTATTGTATATTTATTCAATTGTATAACCAAAAACAGAGGTGGCGCGGTGGCATAGTGAGTCGCGCTGCTGTCTCATAGCATGAAGGTCCCAGGTTCGGTTCC